>JASDQU010737938.1:99849-110769 GCA_032191745.1 Picea mariana
CAAATGAGAAAGTATTGCCGAAAGGGATGTACCCTATATGCAATACAGGTGTTGAAAACAATCGAAGGTGACAAACCAAGCCCTGACGATAACCCTATCCTAAGAGAATACAGAGATGTGTTTCTGGAAGAGGTACTGGGTTTACCTTTAAGAAGGGACATAGAATTCTCGATAGAACTTGCACTGGGAGTGGTGCCGGTGTCTAGGACACCCTACCGAATGAGCACACCTGAGTTAGTTGAACTCAAGATGCAATTAAAAGAAATGATGGATAAAGGCTATATTCGACCCAGCGTGTCTCCGTGGGGAGCACCAGTCCTATTCATGAAAAAGAAGGACGATACCCTTAGACTTTGTATATATTATAGGCAACTCAATAAGGTAACCATAAAGAACAAGTACCCATTACCCAGGATCGATGACGCATTCGATAAATTGGGGGGTGCGTCTATTTTCTCAAAGATTGATTTGAGGTCGGGATACCATCAAGTCTTAATCAAGGGTGAAGACATCCATAAAAATTCCTTTTGAATGAGGTATGGTCACTATGAGTTTGTGGTAGTTCCATTTGGGTTGACCAATGCCCTTGCCACTTTTATGTGCTTGATGAACAATGTACTCAGCAAATTCCTAGACAAATTTGTGCTTGCTTTTATTGACGATATATTGATTTACTCCAAGAATAGAAGAGAGCATGAAGAGAATATTAGACTTGTGCTGCAAGTGCTAAGAGAACATCAGCTCTATGCCAAATTCAACAAATGTGAATTCTTCCAGAAGCAAATACATTACTTAGGCCATGTTCTCTTTGAAGAAGGAGTAGCGGTAGACCCTGACAAAATCAGGTCTATCATGGAATGGCCTACTCCAAAGGATGTTTCAGACATCAGATCCTTTATGGGACTAGCAGGATACTATAGAATATTTATAAAAGGATTCTCCAAGATTAGTTGTCCAATTACTACCCTCCAGAATAAGGGGACGAAATTCTTGTGGACATAGAAATGTGAAGAAAGATTTCAAACCCTGAAACATCTACTGACCCATGCACCGGTGCTGAAAATCGTCGATCCAGAAGATGACTTCCTAGTGTGCATAGATACCTGTAAGGAAGGGCTCGAAGGAGTCCTTATGCAGGGAGGAAGTGTGATTTTCTATGAATCCCTAAAATTTAATGAGCACGAAGTCAACTATGTGACCCATGATCTAGAGATGGCTGCCATAGTGCATGCTTTGAAAATGTGGAGGCATTACCTCCTGGGGAGAAAATTTGTACTTATGACAGATCATTGTGGATTGCGATACCTGTTTTATCAACCAAATCTCAATGCTAGACAAGCTAGGTGGATGGACCTCCTTAGCGAGTTTGATTTCGAGATCAAACACAATAAAGGAAAGGAAAATAGGGTGGTTGATGCCCTTAGCAGAAGTATGAAAACAATTCACCTAGCAGTGGTGAGCACCTGCAAGACAGATGTCAAAGAAAGAGTTAGAAATGCACAAAAGACAGATCCATTTTTCCAGACCGTGACCATGTACCTACAGTGAGAACCCGTTGGAGTAAAATATTAAGGCTACCAAATGACCGAAGGGGGTTTGCTCACTTACAAAAGTAGATTTTATATCCCAAATTGTGATGACTTGAAGAGGTTCATACTGGGTGAACTACATAAGAGACCCTACTTTGGTCATCCAGGATACCAGAAGATGATCATGACCACTAGGAGAGAGTTCTATGGGCCTAGAATGAATAAATACATAGCCGAGTACTTGGCCAAATGCATAGCGTGCCAACAAGTTAAAGCAATACACTAACACCCAACAGGATTATTACAACATCTACTAATCCCATAATGGAAATGGGAAACCATCTCCATTGATTTCATCACTGGATTGCCAACCTCAAACAAACAGAATGATTCCATTATGGTGGTGGTGGATAAATTGAGCAAGTCTACTCACTTCATCCCCATTAGGTCGACTTGAAAGGCAATAGACATCACCCAGGTATTCATGAAGGAGATATTCTGACTGCATGGTATGCCAAAAGAGATCATGTCTGAAAGAGACACAAAATTTACTTCTAACTTTTGGAAATCACTGATGGCTGGCTTAGAGACCAAATTGTTGTTTAGCACCACCTATCACCCTCAAACCGACAGAAAAACAAAACGAGTGAACCAAATACTTGAAGACATGTTAAAAATGCATGTAATTCATCAACCCAGGAAGTGGGAAGACTACCTACCACTGGTAGAATTCACCTACAACAATGGCTACCAAACATCCTTGAAGATGAGCCCCTTCGAAGCCCTCTATGGTAGACCGTGTAACACTCCAGTCAGCTGGAGTAATCCCGTAAATAGGATTTCTTTTGGGCCTGACATGTTGAAAGAAATGGAACAATAGGTGACTCAGATAAAACAAAACCTGAAGGTCACCTAGAACCGATAGAAAAGTTGTGTCGATGAAAAGAGAACTCCAAGAGAGTTCAAAATGGGAGACCATGTATATATCAGAGTTAGACCCCAGAAGAGTTCTCTGAAAATGGGAGCTTGTGCCAAGTTGGCCTCTCGTTATTGTAGACCCTTTGAGGTTCTAGATAGAGTGGAACCTGTAGCCTATAGGCTAGCACTTCCTCCCATAGTCAGAGCACATAATGTTTTCCATGTCTCATTATTGAAGAAATATGTACATGATGCTAACCATATAATTGATTGGTCTATGATTCAGGTAGAACCGGAGGGAGAATTTCTACCAGAACCTCAATGCATACTGGAAAAAAAGGAAACCCCACTCCGGAACTGAACCATTGCACAGGTCAAGGTGCAGTGGAGACATTTTGGCCTAGATGAGGCTACATGGGAAATGGAGGATGCCATGAGACTGACATATCCTATTTTTTTCACTTTTGTACATGCATGTCATGTTTATAGATAATAACATCGAGGACAATTTTCCTTTAAGGGGGAGGGAATTGTAACACCCTGTTTCCCCCAGTTTGTAAAAATAACTATACTGGCCAAGAACTGTGGCAAACCCAAAAATGTGAATGTGTTATGTGAATGGACCTTGTAAAAAGGGTCGATGAATGTGAATAATATTATGAATATATGTTGCAGGACTGCTGAGAGGGGATATGCTAAAAAAAATACCACGATGGTTGGAAAAAGGTGGTGGAAGGCACCTGGAATGATGACGTTAACTTCCACCGAAACCAATACCGTATTTGGACTTCACTTGCCCAGAGAACCAAGAGCAGCTTTCTGGCCCCGAATTAAATGACTCACTAGGATTGGTAGGTAGATGGCTCCTCATGAGTAATGAGGGATGGGGGAGGGGGTGAACCGCCCATCCATAGAGCCGTTAGGCCTAACCAGTGTGAGGGAAATCATGCCACACACAACCTCGCAAGAGGAAAAAGGCATGAGGGAGAAGTGAAGGGGGCAGATGCGAGGGAAGGAAGGGAACTATGGAAAAATATAGAGTGAGTGATAGTAGAGAAGAAGGAGAGTAACCTTCATTCTCTGTAACTAGAAAATAGAGACGCAATCTCACAACATCGTGGTCTTAGCTCGGGGGTGGCTAGTGGTAAATCCATTGGGAGTTGTTGAGCCTATGGTTGGGTGGAAACGAGCACCCCTCTCAGTAGTTGCATCACTTCTGGTGTTTTTATGATAAGTGTTTTTCATCTTGTATCTTGAAATGTATATTCTGACATTTATGCTCATAAGCTGTGAAATCATGAAGGGTTTTAGTATAATACTATCTGTGTGGTGTTTGATCAGAAATGGTGGTTGCATGATTTTGTTGGAAGGACAACGTATGGCTTACGTTTATAGATAGATTTGTACCTATATATATATATGCATATTGAATTAATTCTGACTTCGAGTCTATTCTCAGGAAATCTATACCTCTATTCATCCCCAGGAATACCTAGAATCGATCTCTCCATAGAGACATCCTTCTTAGAAATCTTATCGAGAACCTGGAAAAGGATTTGAAGGTGCAAGTCTTAGTAACCCTATACGAGGAAGAATGATCCTCTTGAAATCTCAAATTAGCAACATAGGGATAGGTATCGATTGATGGACGAGATCCCGTCGGAAGATCTACGGTCATTCATGACTGTTAGGTTGGAGGAAGAAATGAGGACGTTACATGCCTCAACCTTTTTCCTTTATCTTCATGAGTGGCGAAGAAATCGGGATCGTAGATCCCCAAGGTCCGTGAGAGTATCTGGACCATTGGTTTTTCCACGTCCAGGGAGTAGTGGAAGAGTGCACAACGTGGGATCGATATGAACCGTCAGATCTTAGTTAGAAAACTCGACAGTCGTTGGGTCTGTCAGGAAACACATGAGGGTTAAGCCCTCATGAACAGAGGTGAAAGTCCCAAGAAGGAGTTCGTATCTAGATTTTGGCATTCGAGAATTTGGGAGTCCAGAGGATGAGAGTCCTGGCACTCGACATCAGAAGTCCCGAAATAGCAAAAGGGGATTTGAGCTGTCCATCTGCGGGAGGACGTGTGTCGGAGAATCATCCGTTTCATAGATTCGGGCATCGGGGCTCACAGAGGCGAGTGCCTAGCCCTTGCGAGCGGTGAAGTCATGAAAGAACCTGAGCCATCCGTTGGAGGGAGTACACGTGTCACGAAATCACCCATATCGGGGATTCAGACATTGGAAGTCCTAGCGGGAAGTCTTTCGACTTCGCGGGTGGTGAAGTCATGAGAGAATTGCAGCTTTCCATCTGAGGAGGACAAGTAGCACCTTGTTGTGTGCACAGACCCTATAGGAATCAATGAGGTCAAGGAAATCTTTCACGGTTCCAGAGAAGAGAATCTTGGGAGGGATAGTGCCATTTTGTGCATAGATCCTTAGCTGCAAAGATTGCAGAAGAGAAGCAAAGGCCGAGACTTTTGATACTTAAGAAATATTCCATGGAGAAGGAAGAGAAGCGCATGCTCAAGGAGGAGCTACGATTGTTGTTAGATCAGCTGGAGCGAAATAGATCTGGGTCGTCGAAAATGTATGTCCAGATGCGCGTAGAAGAGAGTAGAAATGAATGACAGAGAGACTTTGTAGAGAAGTGCCAGAATGTCGTGGTCCATTGGATTGCACTAAGTTGTGAGGGAGTTAAGCCATAGAATAAACCATGGGAGAAGCTGTATGGATGGTGGAGACACTTTGAGATAGAAGTGGTGAACAACCAATAGCCATTGGATCTTGCAGGGTTGCAAGGTGGTTAGGGTCGAGGCTATCCTGAAGAGGTTCAAGTTCGGGATCTCACATCTCAGGGTTTCACAAGAAGAGAGTGCCAAATTTGGGTGCTCCAACTCACGAATTCATGAAGTGCACAATCGTGAGGAGAAAAAAAAAATCTGAACCGTTGGATCCAGGAACGGGAGGACCATTGGACCAGGGCCTTATCGCACATATCGCACATTCATAGGTTTAGAGGTTGAGAGGACCTCTAATCAACCTCAGAAGTCACGAAGTGATGAGAGCCAAGGCACAAGTGAGGAACACATGGCAAAACCACAAGGTGTGGCCCGCATGGTTGACAGGAAGACACACGTTGCCTGGAGAGAGGAGTCAATTCTCTGCTGACTTCTCGTGTCTCAGGGATTCGCGGAGTAAGAGTGCGGGAGCTCAACCCTTGGAATCATGAAGGTGTGAGTAGTGAGAGGTGCTAGATTTTATCCTAGCCGGTGGTCACGCGTGGAAGGCACTAGCAGAAAGGAGCTATACCCATTTCATGATCTCGGGTATCACAAGATTGGGAAGGAAGAGTCGGGAGTTTCGACTCGCGAACTCACGAGATGGTGAGTTGCGACAAGCGCCTTTGGGAATAGGCCTTGGTCATAGCGCTGTGGTTGCTTGGGAAGGGTGGAGCTCATGCCTAGTGCTATTCGCATAGGGGAGCTACTGAAAATGACCTATGGACCAAGGCATAGCCCAGGCGGCTAATTTCTGATCGAAGCCTCTTCGACAATTCGACATTTGGGGTTTGTAGAGCCGAAAGTCTCTATTCTCTTATAACACTGAGTCGTGAATAGTGAAAAGGCGCCTAGTTGTTTGACCTATGATCAGGGTCAACGATCACATGGAGGTGGGAAAAGGGGAGAACTATCCTGTGCTGAGCCCCGTAGGATTTTGGGGATTCTGATCCTCGAGAATTCGACGAAAAATCTTCATTTCCGTAGTGGGTTTGTGACACATTTGCACAAATGAACAGTTTATACTATTGGCCAAGGATGAGGAAAGATGTCAAGAAATTTTTCAGCAAATGCAGAATTTGTTAGCATGTAAAGGGGAGAAGACATAATACATGATTGTATCAACCATTTCCAATACCAGAGAGGCCGTGGGATGCGGTAAGCATGGATTTTGTGTTAGGACTACCAAGGACACATAGGGTTTGTGACTCCAAATTTGTGGTAGTCGATCAATTTTCAAAAATGGTACATTTCATTCCATGTTAGAAAACCAGTGATGTAACTCACATTGCAAACCTATTTTTCAAACAAGTAGTTAGACATCATGGCTTACCCAGGAGTATTGTTTCGGGCAGAGATACCAAATTTGTTGGTCATTTCTAGAAGACACTATGGAAGAAGCTAGGAACATATTTATCTTTTATCTCATCATATCACCCTCAAATAGATGGACAAACTGAGGTAGTAAATTGAATTTTAGGAGATTTATTAAGGAGTTTGGTCACTGAACATCACAGTCAGTGGGATCAGATTATACCACAAGCGGAATTTGCATATAATGATTCACCTAAAAAGAGTACAAGACATAGCCCATTCTAGATAATGTATGGAATGCAACTGAGAGGAGTATTTGAGTTGAGGGACTTAGAACAAAGTGAATTCAGAAGTGTTGGAGAATAAGACTATGCAGCAGAAATGCAAGAGCTCCACAACAAAATCAGAGAGCGGTTAAAGAATTCCAACCAAGAATACAAGCGCATGGCAGATCAACACATAAGAGAACTTCAGTTCAAAGTGGGATATTTAGTTCTAATGCATCTGAGGAAATAAAGGTTCCCAAGGGGAACGTATAATAAGTTGAAGATGAAGAAGATAGGGCCATGTAAGATTTTGAGGAAATTTGAGGCCAATGCTTATGAAATAGAATTACCAGATGGGGTAGGAATATCACCCATATTCAGCATATAATATATGTATCCTTACAGACCAAATGAAGTGGGTGAAGAGAGCCATAAAGAAATTCAATGTTTTAAACAACTACCTGTAGATGAAAAGCTACAGATGGAAAATATCATTGACCAGAGAGTTAGCATGAAGACCCAAAGGAAGACATATCTTGAGTATTTGATCAAGTGGAAAGGACACCCTATTGAATATCTCAGTTGGGAAAGTGAAGCGGAGATCCAGAAACATGTATAGATGGTGAAAGAGCTCATGAACAAGAGTCCATGAATTTTTCAGCCAAGGGAATATGATGCAGGAGCATCGTAAGCAAGCCAACAAAGAAAACATGAATGCGAAGGATAGTTGGAAATTCACCAACGCACATGTTGAGAACATTTTGAATTTCAAAAGATAAAGCATTAATGAAATGTCTAGGAGGATGTATTTGCATTTATGTTTTGGAGATTGTAAACAGATCTTGAGCGTTGCTCTCATCTGTCAGATATGGAGGCATTTAATTATAATGAATGTAAAGTAGATAGCTTTTAATTCTGATTAGATAGCTAGAGCTATAGGAGGGAAAACTCTAGAAATCTCCCTCACATGTATTGTATTGAATCAATTATTCTCATAGTGATTGAAAGTTGTAGAGAAAGAGAATAGGAGAATAGAGAAATAAATATTCTAGAAGGTCATATAAGAAGATAGTAGTTTCTATTGAACCCATGTACAGGAGCCATGGAATTAATATAAGAAATGCTTTGATTCCAATTCACGGTGTTGTCATGGTTATTGTATGCATGTTTTGAATTTTATGTTTACAGTCTGCTTATGTTCTCTATTATGCATTTGTCTCAATGCTATATGTGTGTGTATGCTCATGATTTCATGGTGAATATATGAATTCTGTGAGAGGAGAAGTATAAGTTTCAATTGTTTCTCTTCCTAAGAAGTCCTGCAAAGAGTGCAGGGAGAGTTCACAAAGATTGCGTTGACGAGTTCTGAGTTTATCAAATAAATGCTCAGGAGGGTTATCTTTATTCTTGTACTAGTAAAAGTGTGAGTATAGCACAAAGCCATGCAAGGTGTGCATAGGAAAGTGGAAGTATTATAATTTTCCAACCGAGGGAGGTGGTTGAAGAACTGTTGTTGCAGAGAAGTGCACAAAATTAGAGACTTACAATAGCCTGAGGTTATTTTGAATGCCACAGGAAGTGCACGCAAAAATCATTTGGAGGCCTTGGACGTGGAATAGAGGTGTAGCTCAGGAGGGATAGATACTTCAAAGTCTTCAAAGGAATAATGAGGTCTGAAGTCACCTCATATAATTTAAGTTTAGGAGAAGAAGACGCCAAAGTAATTGGACAAGAGTCTTTGATAAGTCTAAACGGACGGTTGAAATTATCAGAGGAAGAATTACCGAAATTTCGTGGACCGTTGGATCTAGTAGATCAGCGAAAGGGTTAAGGATGAGTGTCTTTCAACACTCATAAGATCAAGAGGAGTAGTGGCCATTGGATCTGGATCAACGAGAGTTGTTGATCTCTTGTTTGAAATTTGTCATTTTAGAGTTTGGGGCATGGAAGAAGTTGTGACTCAGAATCGAGAGTTGCGAACTCCCAATTTGTGAAGTCCCAATAGAATCAGGACTGTTAGTTCTCGGAAGCTCATAACCATTGATTTGTCTCAAGGAGTTATCACAATTTTTAGCCACTGACGAAATGAGTTACTGTGCTTTAATTCACCGACATGTGAAATTTTGAGGTGCCGAAACATTAGGCCCCAGGTCACAGTTGAAGGTCACGTCAAGTAAAGTCATGGGAGGAATCAAAGGACCCGTTAGAATTTTGAGGATTGAAGGAGTCAAAGGGACTCATACTAGGGGTTACGAAGTTGCAAAAACCGATATACCTTTTCAGGTGAAGAGTGTAGGCACGTCAGTTGATCATGTGGATGAGAGTTGGCACTTAGTGCTTATTTCCCCAAGCGTAGCTCCTGAGAAGGACATGTGGATAAAATATTGTGTATTGAAGATTCCTGTCGGGAATCAAAGAGTCGATTAGACTCAAAGGGAATATTAAGAATGATCCTTAGACCAAGATGTCATGCAGAACCTATTGAGGTAGGGGTGTTATGTCACTGAATCATGCCCCCTTTTATTTTTTTTACAAAGTTTTAGAAAATTATTCATTGGCATGAGGCATTTAATTACCTTTACTCCTCTGCTTCGATGTTGCTCTGCTGCCAATGAGCATCCATATCCCCAATACAGTCACCCTGACATCACAGACCTTGCTCTGCTTCTAGTGAGCGTCCATAGCCCCGACAATGATATCTCCATACCCTCTCCTACTGTTCACTCTTTTGATAATATCAATGTCATTTCAACGTGATGCACTGAGTGAGTAGGAGAGAAGGATGTTTGTTTATTTGCTAGCTGAGAGAGTTAAGGTGGATGCTTCACTAGCTCCACCTTCTGGGTGTATGTAGTCCTTTCTGAATTTCCTTCTTTCCCTTTAGGTCTAACCGAACCACAAAGTAGACATTTTTGACATTTCTCCGAAGTCGTTCATTTGCTCCGGTTGGACAGAGGATTCTTCAAATTAACCGCAAGTTTTTCCAGTGCTTCTAGTGTTTGTGAGTGAGAAATAAGTTAGGAATAGGGTTTTCTACATTGTGTGGTCTTAATACCAATCATCGTTTTACCGAGCATACCTTCAAAAGCAAACAAAGCTAGGAAGAAAAGAAACAACAAAAGAATTACTTGCGCAATCGTGAAGATATTCAACAAAGAATGTAAAGCACACATATTTATTTATACATACATACATACATACATACTTATATATGTATATATATATTTAATGAAAACATTGTTATAGGGCTTGGCCATTTACTGGGAGGGCATTAGGTTCTCCCCTTAGACTCTGCAATCGATAAGTGCCTGCCCCGATTTTCTCAGCTACCTGGAAAGGTCCAAGCCATAGACTCTGAAACTTAGAATGTTTCCCTTTAGGTTCATTTGATCTGTCCCACTTCAAGACTAAGTCTCCTACTTCAAAATTATTTTCTTTATCCTTATGCTTATTGAACCATATTTTCACTATCTGTTGGTAAGATAAGAATTTTGACTTAGCCTTTTTCTCTCTCTTCTTCTAGCATGAGTAGAGTGTTAATCCGTTATTGCATGGCCGATGAGGGTTCTTCATTAGAATCTTGGGTCAGCTGAAGAGATGAAAGATAGATTCCATTTGGGAGGATGGATTCTTTCCCATAGACCAAAAGGTATGGGGAATTTTCTATAGCTTCATTGGGTGTGACCCTATCAGCCCATAGAGCATTATAGAGTAGATTATGCCAATTTAATTTGTTATCTATAACCATCTTCTTTAATATCCTTACCAGGTTTTTATTAGTCGATTCAGCCACACCATTTCCCTAGGGATAATAATTTGTAGAGTACTTGATTATGATTCCTTTGTCCAAAGAAAACTCCATCAATAAGGTGGAAGAAAAGTAAGTTTCGTTATCAAATACCAGAACAGAAGGGACACCGAACCTTGTAATCAGTTTCTATTCTATGAACCAGATCACTACCTTCACATTTACATGAGTTAGAGGAATGGCCTTTGCCCATTTCATGAAATAGTCAGTGGGAGTAAGAATGTACTTGTGCAGTTTTGAGGAGCTAGATGTGATTTCTCCTATGATATCCAACCCCCACTACTCGAAAGGTCGAGAGACAGTAATAGG
>JASDQU010737938.1:120117-134799 GCA_032191745.1 Picea mariana
TCTCCTTAGCTGTTGAAAGTGGGCACTTTCCACAATGCACAATGAACCTTTGAAAACACATTAGCTATGGAAAGTAAAAATGACAATTTTGAAAAAGAAGACTTTATGGGTCAAAACCAAAACTTAAGTTTTGCAGCTAAAAAGACTCAACAAGTAATTGAGGAAACTATCAATAGCCATGCTATCCACCGTAAAACCCCACCAAAATGACGGTGCTATTTTGGGAGTTAACACCCTATATCAAGGAAGAAAAGGCAAAGGTGCAATGTTTCATTAGTGGAATACCTAAGGAATATCGAAATAGAATTGAATTTGATGAGCCAAAGACTCTAGAAGGCACTATTCGAAAGGAAACATATTGTCATGAACAGTTTGGGCATCGAGTAGAACCTCACGAAGGATGGAAACAGAAGAATAGTTCAAGATTTAAAAAAATGGGAATTAAATCCCCAAGATTTAAGAACTATAAGAAGAACCCAAGAATGAGCTTCCCAGCCCAGAGTATGCACCAGCAGAATTTTCCCTCCTTGAGCGGAAATAAAACTTCTGGACCCATATCAGTGAACACTGATAACCCAAAGAGAGAACATTTGAAATGATGGGGTTGCGGGGAAGAACATCTATTGAGAGACTGTCCACACCGAAAACAGAATAGTCGGAGGATTTATAACATCCAAGAAGATACTACCGTCAATGAAGTGGCCAGGAGTGAGCCACAAATTTATGCAGCCTTGGATAATAACTAAGCCTACCACCAAGCTTCAGTAGTGAAAACAGAAGGTATGATTTCCAACCATCTAGTGTCTATTTTAATTGACCCTAGTTCAAATTTGAGTTATATAGCCCCTAAAGCTGTTGATAAGTGTAAACTACAGCCACAAAAACATACCAAGCCATGGTTGGTACAGTTGGCCACTGGCACCAAAAGAAGGGTAGCAGAGGTTATACCATCCTGCCAATTGATGTTGGGTAAATTCCCCATCCAAACAACCCTTAACTTATTACCCCTGGGATCATATGATCTGTTGATTGGTATGGAATGGCTAGCCGCTCAAAAAGCCAGATTGGATTGTTACCACAAAACCTTAGAATGTGTAATTAAAGAAGGGAAAAAGATAACCCTTCAAGGGATCTAAAAATCTGTTTCGGTGAAACAAATATCAGCTCTGCAAATGAGAAAGTATTACCGAAAGGGATGTACCCTATATGCAATACAGGTGTTGAAAACAATCGAAGGTGACAAACCAAGCCCTGACGATCACCCTATCCTGAGAGAATACAGAGATGTGTTTTCGGAAGAGGTATCGGGTTTACCTCTGAGAAGGGACATAGAATTCTCGATAGAACTTGCACCGGGAGTGGTGTTGGTGTCTAGGACACCCTACTGGATGAGCACACCTCAGTTAGTTGAACTCAAGATGCAATTAAAAGAAATTATGGATAAAGGCTATATTCGACCCAGCATGTCTTCATGGGGAGCACCAGTCCTGTTCATGAAAAAGAAGGACGATACCCTTAGACTTTGTATATATTATAGGCAACTCAATAAGGTAACCATAAAGAACAAGTACCCATTACTCAGGATCGATGACGCATTCGATCAATTAGGGGGTGCGTCTATTTTCTCAAAGATTGATTTGAGGTCGGGATACCATCAAGTCTGAATCAAGGGTGAAGACATCCATAAAACTTCCTTCCGAACGAGGTATGGTCACTATGAGTTTGTGGTAGTGCCATTTGGTTTGACCAATGCCCCTGCCACTTTTATGTGCTTGATGAAAAATGTACTCAGCAAATTCCTAGACAAATTTGTGCTTGTTTTTATTGACGATATATTGATTTACTCCAAGAATAGAAGAGAGCATGAAGAGCATATTAGACTTGTGTTGCAAGTGCTAAGAGAACATCATCTCTATGTGAAATTCAACAAATGTGAATTCTTCCAGAAGCAAATACATTACTTAGGCCATGTTCTCTCTGAAGGAGTAGCAGTAGACCCTGACAAAATCAGGTCTATCATGGAATGGCCTACTCCAAAGGATGTTTCAGACATCAGATCCTTTATGGGACTAGCAGGATACTATAGAAGATTTATAAAAGGATTCTCCAAGATTGGTTGTCCAATTACTACCCTCCAGAAGAAGGGGATGAAATTCCTATGGACATAGAAATGTGAAGAAAGATTTCAAACCATGAAACATCTACTGACCCATGCACCCATGTTGAAAATCGTTGATCCAGAAGATGACTTCCTAGTGTGCATAGATACCTGTAAGGAAGGGCTCGAAGGAGTCCTTATGCAGGGAGGAAGTGTGATTTTCTATGAATCCCTAAAATTGAATGAGCACAAAGTCAACTATGCGACCCATGATCTAGAGATGGCTGCCATAGTGCATGCTTTGAAAATGTGGAGGCATTACCTCCTGGGGAGAAAATTTGTACTGATGACAGATCACTATGGATTGCGATACCTGTTTTATCAACCAAAACTCAATGCTGGACAAGCTAAGTGGATGGACCTCCTTAGCGAGTTTTATTTCGAGATCAAACACATTAAAGGAAAGGAAAATAGGGTGGTCGATGCCCTTAGCAGAAGTATGAAAACAATTCACCTAGCAGTGGTGAGCACCTGCAAGACAGATGTCAAAGAAAGAGTCAGAAATGCACAAAAGACAGATCCATTTGTCCAGACCGTGACCATGTACCTACAATGAGAATCCACTAGAGTAAAATATTAAGGCTACCAGATGACGGAAGGGGGTTTTCTCACTTACAAAAGAAGATTTTATATCCCAATTTGTGACGACTTGAAGAGGTTCATACTGGGTGAACTACATAAGAGACCCTACTCTATTCATCCAGGATACCAGAAGATGATCACGACCACTAGGAGACAGTTCTATTGGCCTAGAATGAAGAAATACATAGCCGAGTACTTGGCCAAATTCATAGAGTGCCAACAAGTTAAAGAAAAACACTAACACCCAATAGGATTATTACAACATCTACTAATCGCATAATAGAAATGGGAAACCATCTCCATTGATTTCATCACTGGATTACCAACCTCAAACAAACAGAATGATTCCATTATGGTGGTGGTGGATAAATTGAGTAAGTCTACTCACTTCATCCCCGTTAGGTCGACTTGAAAGGAAATAGACATCACCCAGGTATTCATGAAGGAGATATTCAGACTGCATGGTATGCCAAAAGAGATCATGTCTGAAAGAGACACGAAATTTACTTCTAACTTTTGGAAATCACTGATGGCCGGCTTAGAGACCAAATTGTTGTTTAGAACCACCTATCACCCTCAAACCGACAGACAAACAAAATGAGTGAACCAAATACTTGAAGACATGTTAAGAATGCATGTAATTCATCAACCCAGGAAGTGGAAAGACTACCTACCACTGGTAGAATTCACCTACAACAATGGCTACCAAACATCCTTGAAGATGAGCCCCTTTGAAGCCCTCTATGGTAGACCGTGTAACACTCTAGTCAGCTGGAGTAATCCCGTAAATATGATTTCTTTTGGGCCTGACATGTTGAAAGAAATGAAACAATAGGTGACTCAGATAAAACAAAACCTGAAGGTCACCCAGAACTGACAGAAAAGTTGTGTCGATGAAAAGAGAACTCCAAGAGAGTTCAAAATGGGAGACCATGTATATCTCAAAGTTAGACCCCAGAAGAGTTCTCTGAAAATGGGAGCTTGTGCCAAGTTTGCCTCTCGTTATTGTGTACCCTTTGAGGTTCTAGATAGAGTGGAACCTGTAGCATATAGGCTAGCACTTCATCCCATAGTCAAAGCACATAATGTTTTCCATGTCTCATTATTGAAGAAATATGTACATGATGCTAACCATATAATTGATTGGTCTGTGATTCAGGTGGAACTGGAGGGCGAATTTCTACCAGAACCTCAATGCATACTTGACAAAAAGGAAACCCCACTCTGGAACTGAACCNGAGGTTATAGATAGAGTGGAACCTGTAGCATATAGGCTAGCACTTCATCCCATAGTCAAAGCACATAATGTTTTCCATGTCTCATTATTGAAGAAATATGTACATGATGCTAACCATATAATTGATTGGTCTGTGATTCAGGTGGAACTGGAGGGAGAATTTCTACCAGAACCTCAATGCATACTTGACAAAAAGGAAACCCCACTCCGGAACTGAACCATTGCACAGGTCAAGGTGCAGTGGAGACATTTTGGCCCAGATGAGGCTACATGGGAAATGGAGGATGCCATGAGACCGACATATCCTATTTTTTTCACTTTTGTACATGCATGTCATGTTGATAGATAAGAACATCGAGGATGATTTTCCTTTAAGGGGGAGGGAATTGTAACACCCTGTTTCCCCCATTTTGTAAAAATAACTATACTGGCCAAGAACTGTGGCAAACCCAAAAATGTGAATGTGTGATGTGAATGGACCTTGTAAAAAGGGTCGATGAATGTGAATAATATTATGAATATATGTTGCAGGACTGCTGAGAGGGGATATGCTAAAAAAGATACCACGATGGTTGGAAAAAGGTGGTGGAAGGCACCTGGAATGCTGACGTTAACTTCCACCGAAACTAATACCGTATTTGGACTTCACTGGCCCAGAGAACCAAGAGCGGCTTTCTGGCCCCGAATTAAATGACTCGCCAGGGTTGGTAGGTAGATGGATCCTCATGAGTAATGAGGGATGGGGGGGGGTGAACCGCCCATCCATAGAGCCGTCAAGCCTAACCAGTGCGAGGGAAATCATGCCACACACAACCTCGCAAGAGGAAAAAGGCATGAGGGATAAGTGAAGGGGGCAGATGCGAGGGAAGGAAGGGAACTATGGAAAAATATAGAGTGAGTGATAGTAGAGAAGAAGGAGAGTAACCTTCATTCTTGGTCACTGGAAAATAGAGACGCAATCTCACAACATCGTGATCTTAGCTCGGGGGTGGCTAGTGGTAAATCCATTGGGAGTTGCTGAGCCTACGGTTGGGTGGAAACGAGCACCCCTCTCAATAGTTGCATCACTTCTGGTGTTTTTATGATAAGTGTTTTTCATCTTGTATCTTGAAATGTATATTCTGACATTTATGCTCATAAGCTGTGAAATCATGAAGGGTTTTAGTATAATACTGTCTGTGTGGTGTTTGATCAGAAATGATGGTTGCATGCTTTTGTTGGAAGGACCAGATATGGCTTATGTTTATAGATAGATTTGTACCTATATATATATATGCATATTGAATTAATTCTGACTTCGAGTCTATTCTCTGGAAATCTATACCTCTATTCGTCCCCAGGAATACCCATAATCGATCTCTCCATAGAGACATCCTTCTTAGAAATCTTATCGAGAATCTGTAAAAGGATTTGAAGGTGCAAGTCTTAGTAACCTATACGAGGAAGAATGATCCTCTTGAAATCTAGAAATAACAACATAGGGATAGGTATCGATTGACGGACGAGATCCCGTCGGAAGATCTGCGGTCATTCATGACTGTTAGGTTGGAGGAAGAAATGAGGGCATTACATGCCTCAATATTTTTCCTTTATCTTCATGAGTGGTGAAGAAATCAGGATCGTAGATCCCCAAGGTCCGTGAGAGTATCTGGACCATTGGTTTTTCCACGTCCAGGGAGCAGTGGAAGAGTGCACAACGTGGGACCGATCTGAACCATCAGATCTTAGTTAGAAAACCCGACAGTCGTTGGGTCTGTCAGGAAACACATGAGGGTTAAGCCCTCATGAACAGGAGTGAAAGTCCCAATAAGGAGTTCGTATCTGGATTTCGGCATTCGGGAATTTGGGAGTCTGGAGGACAAGAGTCCCGGCACTCGACATCAGAAGTCCCAAAATAGCAAAAGGGGATTTGAGCTGTCCATTTGCGGGAGGACGCGTGTTGCAGAATCATCCATTTCAGAGATTCGGGCATCGGGACTCACAGAGGTGAGTGCCTAGCCCTTGCGAGCGGTGAAGTCATGAAAGAACTTGAGCCATCTATTGGAGCGAGGAAACGTGTCACGAAATCACCCATATCGAGGATTCATACATTGGAAGTCCTAGCGGGAAGTTTTTCGACTTCGTGGGTGGCGAAGTCACGAGAGAATTGCAGCCATCCATTTGAGGAGGACAGGTAGCACCTTGTTGTGTGCACAGACCCTGTAGGAATCAATGAGGTCAAGGAAAGCTTTCACGGTTCCAGAGAAGAGAAGCTTGGGAGGGATAGTGTTATTTTGTGCACAGAGCCTTAGCTGCAAAGATTGCAGAAGAGAAGCAAAGGCCGTGACTTTTGATACTTAAATAAATCTTCCAAGGAGAAGGAAGAGAAGCGCATGCTCAAGGAGGAGCTATGATTTTCGTTAGATCAGCTGGAGAGAAATAGATCGAGGTGGTCAAAAATGTATGTCCAGACGCGCGTAGAAGAGAGTAGAAATGAACGACAGAGAGACTTTGTAGAGAAGTGCCAAAATGTCGTGGTCCGTTGGATCACACTGAGTTGTGAGGGAGCTAAGCCATAGAAGCAACCATGGGAGAAGCTGTATGGATGGTGGAGACACTTTGAGATAGAAGTGGCGAAAAACCGATAGCCATTGGAACTTGCAGGGTTGCAAGGCAGTTAGGGTCGAGGCTGTCCTAAAGAGGTCCGAGTTCGGGATCTCACATCTCAGGTTTTCACAAGAAGAGAGTGCCAAAGTTGGGTGCTCCAACTCACGAAGTCGTGAAGTGCACAATTGCGAGGAGAAAAAAAAAATCTGAACCGTTGGATCCAGGAACGGGAGGACCATTGGATTAGGGCCTTATCGCGCATTCATAGGTTCATAGGTTGAGAAGACCTCTTCTCAACCTCAGAAGTCACGAAGTGCCAAGAGACAAGAAACAAGTGAGGAACATGTGGCAGAACCACAAGGTGGGGCCCACATGGTTGATAGGAAGACACACGTTGCCTGGAGAGAGGAGTCAATGCTCTGCTGACTTCTCGTGTCTTAGGGATTCGCGGAGTAAGAGCGCGGGAGCTCAACCCTTGGACTCACGAAGGTGTGAGTAGCGAGAGGTGCTAGAGTTTATCCTAGCCAGTGGTCAAGAATGGAAGGCACTGGCAGAAAGGAGCTATACCCATTTCATGATCTCGGGTATCGCGATATTGGGAAGGAAGAGTCGAGAGTTTCGACTTGTAAACTCACGAGATGACGAGTTGCGACAAGCACCTTTAGGAATAGGCCTTGTTCATAGCGTTGTGGTTGCTTGGGAAGGGTGGAGCTCATGCCTAGTGCTATTCGCATAGGGGAGATACCGAAAAGGACCTATGGACCAAGGCATAGCCCAGGGGGCTAATTGCTGATCGAAGCCTCTTCGGCAATTCAACATTCAGGGTTTGCAGAGCTGAAAGTCTCGATTCTCTTATAATACTGAGTCGTGAATAGTGAAAAGGCGCCTAGTTGTTTGACCTGTGATCAGGGTCAACGATCACATGGAGGTGGGAAAAGGGGAGAACTATCCTATGCTAAGCCCCATAGGATTTCGGGGATTCTGATCCTCAAGAATTTGACGAAAAATCTTCATTTCCGTAGTGGGTTTGTGACACAATTGCACAACTGAACAGTTTATACTATTGGCCAGGGATGAGGAAAGATGTCAAGAAATTTTTCAACAAATGTAGAATGTGTTAGCATGCAAAGGGGAGAAGACATAATACATGATTGTATCAACCATTTCCAATACCAGAGAGGCTGTGGGATGCAGTAAGCATGGATTTTGTGTTAGGACTACCAAGGACACATAGGGTTTGTGACTCCAAATTTGTGGTAGTCGATCGATTTTCAAAAATGGCACATTTCATTCCATGTCAGAAAACCAGTGATGCAACTCACATTGCAAACCTATTTTTCAAAGAAGTTGTTAGACTTCATGGCTTACCCAGGAGTATTGTTTCGGACAGGGATACCAAATTTGTTGGTCATTTCTGGAGGACACTATGGAAGAAGCTAGGGACAGATTTATCGTTTATCTCAGCATATCACCCTCAGACAAATGGACAAACTGAGATAGTAAATTTAATTTTAGGAGATTTATTAAAGAGTTTGGTCACTGAACATCACAGTCAGTGGGATCAGATTATGCCATAAGCGGAATTTGCATATAATGATTCACCTAACAAGAGTACAAGACATAGCCCATTCCAGATAATGTATGGAATGCAACTGAGAGGAGTATTTGAGTTGAGGGACTTAGAACAAAGTGAATTTAGAAGTGTTGGAGCATAAGACTATGCAGCAGAAATGCAAGAGCTCCACAACAAAATCAGAGAGCGGTTAAAGAATTTCAACCAAGAATACAAGCGCATGGCAGATCAACACATAAGAGAACTTCAGTTCAAAGTGGGATATTTAGTTCTAATGCATTAAGAAAGGTTCCCAAGGGGAACGTATAATAAGTTAAAGATGAAGAAGAGAGGGCCATGTAAGATTTTGAGGAAATTTGAGGCCAATGCTTATGAAATAGAATTACCAGATGGGGTAGGAATATCACCCATATTCAACATAGAATATATGTATCCTTACAGACCAGATGAAGTGGGTGAAGAGAGCCATAAAAAAATTCAATGGTTTAAACAACTACCTGTAGATGAAAAGCTACAGATGAAAAAGATCATTGACCAGAGAGTTAGCATGAAGACCCAAAGGAACACATATCTTGAGTATTTGATCAAGTGGAAAGGACACCCTATTGAATATGTCAGTTGGGAAAGTGAAGCGGAGATCCAGAAACATGGACAGACGGTGAAAGAGCTCATGAACAAGAGTCCATGAATTTTTCAACCAAGGGAGTATGATGCAGGAGCATCGTAAGCAAGCCAACAAAGCAAACATGAATGCGAAGGATAGTTGGAAATGCACCAATGCACATTTTGAGAACATTTTGAATTTCAAAAGATAAAGCATTAACGAAATGTCTAGGAGGATGTATTTGCATTTATGTTTTGGAGATTGTAAATAGATATTGAGCGTTGCTCTCATCTATCAGATATGGAGGCATTTAATTATAATAAATGTAAAGTAGATAGATTTTAATTCTGATTAGATAGCTAGAGCTGTAGGAGGGAAAACTCTAGAAATCTCCCTCACATGTATTGTATTGAATCAATTATTCTCATAGTGATTGAAAGCTGTAGAGAAAGAGAATAGGAGAATAGAGAAATAAATATTCTAGAAGGTCATATAAGAAGATAGTAGTTTCTATTGAACCCATGTACAGGAGCCATGGAATTAATATAAGAAATGCTTTGATTCCAATTCACAGTGTTGTCGTGGTTATTGTATGCATGTTTTGAATTGTATGTTTATAGTATGCTTATGTTCTCTATTATGAATTTGTCTCAATGCTATATGTGTGTGTATGATCATGATTTCATGGTGAATATATGAATTCTGTGAGAGGAGAAGTATAAGTTTCAATTGTTTCTCTTCCTAAGAAGTCCTGTAAGGAGTGCAGGGATAGTTCACAAAGAGTGCGTTGACGAGTTCTGAGTTTATCAAATAAATGCTCAGAAGGGTTATCTTTATTCTTGTACTAGTAAAAGTGTGAGTATAGCACAAAGCCATGCAAGGTGTGCACATGACAGTGGAAGTGTTAGACTTTTCCAACCGAGGGAGGTGGTTGAAGAACTGTTGTTGCAGGGAAGTGCACAAAATTAGAGACTTACAATAGCCCGAGGTTATTTTGAATGCCACAGGAAGTGCACGCAAAAATCATTTTGAGGCCTTGAATGCAGAATAGAGGTGTAGCTCAGGAGGGATAGATACTTCAAAGTCTTCAAAGGAATAACAAGGTCTGAAGTCACCTCATATAATTTAAGTTTGGAAGAAGAAGACACCAAAGTAATTGGACAAGAGTCTTTGATAAGTCTAAACGGACGGTTGAAATTATCAGAGGAAGAATTACCAAAGTTTAGTGGACCGTTGGATCTAGTAGATCAGCGGAAGGGTTAAGGATGGGTGTCTTTCAACACTCATAAGATCAAGATGAGTAGTGGCCATTGGATCCGGATCAATGAGAGTTGTTGATCTCTTGTTTGAAATTCGTCGTTTTAGAGTTTGCGGCATGGAAGAAGTTGTGACTCAGAATCGAGAGTTGTGAACTCCCAATTTGTGAAGTCCCAATAAAATCAGGACTGTTAGATTCTCAGAAGCTCAGAACCGTTGATTTGTGGCAAGGAGTTATCACAATTTTTAGCCACTGATGAAAGGAGTTACCGTGCTTTAATTCACCGACATGTGAAATTTCGAGGTGCCGAAACATTAGGCCCCAGGTCACAGTTGAAGGTCACGTCAAGTAAAGTCAAGGGAGGAATCAAAGGACCCGTTAGAATTTTGAGGATTGAAGGAGTCAAAGGGACTCATACTAGGGGTTACGAAGTTGTAAAACCCGATATACCTTTTCAGGTGAAGAGTGTAGGCACGTCAGTTGATCATGTGGATGAGAGTTGGCACTTAGTGCTTATTTCCCCAAGTGTAGCTCCCGAGAAGGACATGTGGATAAAATCTTGTGTATTGAAGATTCCTGTCAGGAATCAAAGAGTTGATTAGACTCAAAGGGAATATTAAGAATGATCCTTAGACCAATATGTCATGCAAAACCTGCTGAGGTAGGGGTGTTATGTCACTGACTCATGCCCCCTTTTATTTTTTTTTACAAAGTTTTAGAAAATTATTCATTGGCATGAGGCATTTAATTACCTTTACTCCTCTGCTTCGGTGTTTCTCTGCTACCAATGAGCATCCATAGCCCCGATACAGTCACCCCGACATCACAGACCTTTCTCTACTTCTAGCGAGCGTCCATAGCCCCGATGATGATATCTCCATACCCTCTCCTATTGTTCACTCTTTTGATAATATCAATGTCATTTCAACGTGATGCACTAAGTGAGTAGGAGAGAAGGATGTTTGTTTATTTGCTAGGTGAGAGAGTTAAGGTGGATTCTTCACTAGCTCCACCTTCTGGGTTTATGTAGTCCTTTCTGACTTTCCTTCTTTCCCTTTAGGTCTAACCAAAGCACAAAGTAGACATTTTTGACATTTCTTCGAAGTCGTTCATTTGCTCTGGTTGGACAGAGGATTATTCAAATTAACTACAAGTTTTTTCAGTGCTTCTAGTGTTTGTGAGTGAGCAATGAGTTAGGAATAGGGTTTTCTACATTGCGTGGTATTAATACAAATCATCTTTTTACCGAGCATACCTTCAAAAGAAAAGAAAGATAGGAAGAAAAGAAACAACAAAAGAATTACTTGCGCAATCGTGAAGATATTCAACAAAGAATGTAAAGCACACATATTTATTTATACATACATACATACATACATACATACTTATACATATATATATATATATATATATATATATATATATATATATATTTAATGAAAACATTGTTATAGGGCTTGGCCATTTACTGGGAGAGCATCAGGTTCTCCCCTTAGACTCTGCAATCGATAAGTGCCTGCCCCGATTTTCTTAGCTACTTGGAAAGGTCCAAGTCATAGACTCTGAAACTTAGAATGTTTCCCTTTAGGTTCATTTGCTCTATCCCACTTTAGGACTAAGTCTCCTACTTCAAAATTCTTTTCTTTATCCTTATGCTTATCGAACCATATTTTCACTATCTATTGGTAAGATAAGAATTTTGACTTAGCCTTTTTCTCTCTCTTCTTCCAGCATGAGTAGAGTGTTAATCCGTTATTGCATGGTCGATGAGGGTTCTTCATTAGAATCTTGGGCCAGCTGAAGAGAAGAAAGATAGATTCCATTTGGGAGGATGGATTCTTTCCCATAGACCAAAAGGTATGGGGAATTTCCTATAGCTTCATTGGGTGTGACCCTATCAGCCCATAGAGCATTATAGAGTAGATTATGCAAATTTAATTTGTTATCTATAACCATCTTCTTTAATATCCTTAACAGGTTTTTATTAGTTGATTCAGCCACACCATTTCCCTAGGGATAATAATTTGTAGAGTACTTGATTATGATTCCTTTGTCCAAAGAAAACTCCATCAATAGGGTGGAAGAAAATTAAGTTTCGTTATCAAAGACCAGAACAGAAGGGACACCGAACCTTGTGATCAATTTCTATTCTATGAACTAGATCACTACCTTCACATTTACATGAGTTAGAGGAATGGCCTTTGCCCATTTCATGAAATAGTCAGTGGGAGTAAGAATGTACTTGTGCAGTTTTGAGGATCTAGATGTGATTTCTCCTATGATATCCAACCCCCACTACTCGAAAGGTCGAGAGAAAGTAATAGGTTGGAGTGGGACTGCCACTCTTTTCTACTTTCCAACTCTTATTTGACAAGTCTTACAGTTTCTAGTGTAAGTATGAGCGTCTTTGAACAAGGTGGGCCAATAATAGCCAACTCTCAGAATCTTATGAGCGGTAGTGTTTCCTGCAAAATGTCCCCCGACGGGGCCATCATGGAGTTCTTTCAGTACCTTGTCTGCATCTTCTCATTTGAGACATCTTAATAGTACCCCACCATAATTGATCCGTAAGAGAACCGAATTTATAAGACGATATTGTGCATATTTTAATCTCAGGGCTCTCCTTTCTCTAGGGTTGAAGTTTTCGGGACAAGTTCTATGATGTAGAAGATAAGTTAAATCTTTATACCAAGAGTCTTGTCCTTGGGATATGTATGCTACTTCACAACAACATAGTTCCATTTCATTCCCCCATCCGAGATCTTCATTTACTTGATCTTGGGCTCCGACTGCAAGCGTGCACAACCCTTGTCCCTTACTAGTTTGGTAGGTTTTATATCTAGATCAAATTCCTGGACTATCGCCATTCAGTTCCCTCTTCTTTCCCCCATTTCTTGTTGGGTAAACAAGGATCGAACTGCAAGGTGCAACACAATTACTTTAGTGTGATTCTTGAGGATGTAAGACCTGAAATATTTTACGGCCTTATAAAGCGTGTAGGCTTGTTTGTCTACAATAGGATAATTGAGCTCAGCTCCTTGAATATTGGTACTCATAAATGACACCGGGGATTCATTTTTATCATCATCCTTCTGATTCAATATTGTAGGCAGTGATTGATTGGAGGAAAAAGTATAAAGGAAAAAGTCTCTATTGAAATCGGGACTTCGCAACACTGAGGCCCGGGAAATGACAGCCTTGATATTGTTGAAGGCATCTTTTCTCTCATCATCCCACTTAAATTCAGCATCTTTGAAAATAATCTTTTGTAAGGGTTTGATGATTTCTACAAAATCAGGCGTGAACTTCCTCACAAAATTGATTTGCTCGAAAAAGGACTGCGTAGCTTTATTGTTATGGGGTAAGGGAACTTAAGCTATGTCTTTAATCCTTTTCAGGTCTATGAAAATCCCTTCTTGAGATATAATGTGACCTAACAGCTTACCTTCCTAGACATCAAAGATAGTTTTCTTAGGGTTTAAGGATATACCGTATTTCCTACACCTCTTGAAAATATGGGTTAAGTGTTGGATGTGATCTTCTCTATTCTTTGAATACATTGTTACATCATCTAGATACACTACCACACATTTATTGATTAGTCCTCAGAAATCTACGTACATGGATCTTTGGAAGGTTTCTCCCGTGTTAATTAACCCGAAAGGAATGCACTTGTAAGTGAAGGTTACCCATTTGGTTCGGAAAGTGGTTTTTAAACGATCCTCCTCTGAAACATGGACTTGGTTGTATCCTGCGAAACAGTCTAATAGAGAAAATATCTTTGAGCCCGACACAGTCTGCAGGAGTTGTTCCATCGGCGGAATTGGGTAATTGTCTTTTTCTGAATCTCTATTGAGGTTCCTAAAATATACGCACAGGCGGATCTCTCCTGACATTTTCCTCACCAGAAAATAGTTTTCTACCCAAGAGGAATGCCTAGCCTAAAAAATGATCTTGGCATCTAAAAGTTTCTTTAATTCCTGATACATGAGAGTTTTCAAGGATGGGTGATACTTTCATAGATTTTGTTTGAAAGGTTTCACTTCTTGTTTTAAAGGGATGGTGTGTTGAATGATGCAGGTATCATATATTTTCAAATCCCTATAGGAGCACGCAAAGACATCCTGGTATTGTTTGAATAATTTGAGGTAAGATTTCCTCTCTTAGATATAGTCTTCCCTAGATTCACATTATCTGGATTCTTTGGGGTCCCAAGATTTATAGTTTCATGCAGGGGACAAGAGCCTACTAGTGTTTGGATTTTGGGGTCTCTTAAATCGCTCTTTCAGATCAAACAGATTTTATAGATTAGCTACCCCTTTCAGGATCATGTGACCCTTTGATTTATCCATAGGTTGTCTCGTCTTAGGGTCGATTTCTGTGGATAGCTCTTGGAATTCTTCATCATCAATCACGATATATTTGAAATTATCTTGGTTAGTTAAGAAGTTTATGATTTGTTCATCTCCTTCGAAGACTTTCCAATTGGAAATGTTATTAGGTACTGACAGTTTGTAGAGAAGCTCCACAGTGAATCAAGAGGCTTCATAATCTCTTAAAGGTGACAGCCTGGAAGCAGGTGTGGCGAAGGAATCAACAAGAATATTTTTTGTTCTGGGGATCGCAATGATATTAAAATCCTCAAAGTGCTCTATTAACCTTTTCAACTCCTGTTGGTAGTTCT
>JASDQU010737938.1:139422-150974 GCA_032191745.1 Picea mariana
GGCTTCATAATCTCTTAAAGGTGACAGCCTGGAAGCAGGTGTGGCGAAGGAATCAACAAGAATATTTTTTGTTCTGGGGATCGCAATGATATTAAAATCCTCAAAGTGCTCTATTAACCTTTTCAACTCCTGTTGGTAGTTCTTCAGATGAGGGGAATTGCAATGTATAGTATTTATTACTTGTCTTAAAATAATTTTAGAGTCTCCGAAAACTTTCAATTCTTTGATATCCAAATCTATGTCTTTCCTTAACCCTTGTACCAAAGCTTCATATAGCCTACAGGAGAGGAAATGACGTTTACCAATAGGATCGAAGAGGATGCACCCTGCTCTAGACCCTTCTTAGGATTTAGACCCATAAAGATAGAGGGTCCAAATTTGTGAACAAGAATCGTTGTTTCCATTTCCCTTATTAGCTCCTTTCTCTCGAACCTCTTGTTTCGCAAGCTCTAGTGCTGGGTTTTGGCAGAAGAGGGTGTTTCCTGTCAGTATCGACAATTTCTCTTGAAAAATAAACTTGGAGTTTTGGGTAAGAGGAACATCGGATAAGAGAGGGGTGAAGTTTCTGAAGTAGGATTCGTAGGAATAATTTCCCAATATGGGGAAATCTTTGGACGAGGGCTCATTAGGGGTTTCTAAATTAGTGATCGCATGTTTTAGATATCTCTCCCTATCGATTATGATAATGTTATTGTGTCCCTTCAAGGATATCCAAAGGTGTTCCCAGTCTATACTGAAGTATTCGTTTATCTTTTCATACCAATCTTGTCTCAGTAATAGCCCATATGCCTGTAGGATATCTACTACGATAATGTCAATCACTTGCACAAATGTGGGGTGTGTCGATATTCTAATCATCACGTCTTTGAGCTCTCCTATGACCTTGACCTGGATCCTATCTAATTGTATGACATGTTTATCACTCTTGAGAGGAAAAACATTCAATTTCTTGCAAACAGACAAGGGCATGATGTTGGAGGATGCTCCAAAATCTACCAAACAGTTGTGCAGGTTTCTATTGAATATTTCAAACATTAGGAGGAATGGGGGGACAAAAGGTTTTTCCTTTCTATCTCCTGAACATGTATTCATAGTTGGTTTTCCCACCGGATCTGTGTGAGTCAAACTTCTTTCTGGGCCATTTCCCATCGTAAGGGTTTCTACAGAGTTCAAGGCCTGTAACAAAAACTCTTTCTACTGAGGGATCTTGCATATATCTATAACTAAAATGTTGGCCTTTAGCTTCTTTAAACCTTCGACCATGTTATAATCTAGTTTGGGTGATTCATGGGTATGAATTCTTATAGGAGTTTTACCGAGAGTGAAAGATGTTTTTGGGTGGTCAAGATTTAACTCACTTTGCGAGGCTTAGGTGGCATCGATATCTTTGGAGCCAAGCGGACCCTTACTACGAGTCTATATCACTAAAACTTCCACAGGTTGGTCCTGAGACTCAAACAGATCATCGAAAGGAGTAATTAGGTCGAGATCCCATATCAGCATGGTTGTATCTCGTGGTGGGTCGACTTATTCCTGGTCAAAAATATTCATAACTGAACTGCTTGGCTGTTTAGTCAGGGAGACTTCATCTAGAAACTGATTGGCCATCAAATTCATGGCATCTACCCATTGAGGACAGTCTCTTTCAGAGTGGTTTTCCTGATGATAAGTGTAGAAAGAATCAGACGCGACATTTCCTAGATCGATATTTAAGTTAGCGGGGGGAGAAACAATTGCTTTGAAAGGAAGGTTTCTTTTAAAGAAAGTATTATAGGGACTTTGGCCTTTGTTTCCCTCCCCTGCATTTTTCTTCATGTCCATGATTTCGTTTGATAATTTCTTAACCATTCATTGTAGATATTCTATATCACCATTACCTTTTTCGGAAGTTTGTTCAATTGGTTTTCCCGGAGGTCTAATCAAAAGGAGTCCTCTCTTGGGAGGGGGATGGATTTATTTTTTCACTAAAGAGACCTATCCCTCTTTACATCCTTTCATTTGGAATTCTATTGTCTTGTCCTCCTAAAAAATTTCTTCTAGGGTTTGCTTAGTGGCTCTTTTTAGAAACATAGACATAGATGCTTGGAGTGTGTTGGCATAAACCTTGATTTGCAACTCTTGAGTTGGTTTTTCCATGGGATGGAATTTGTTTAAGATGGTCATGAATCTATGATTGAAATATTTGACCCTCTCTTTCAGACTCATGGTGGCTGTGAACAACTCAACCATCAGGGCTCCCATAGTAGTTTCCTCTGTAAATTTATCTAGAAAATCTTTCTGGAACTTGGTCCAGTTGGTTATAGATCCTACTAGAAAATTGAAATACGACATGGAAGCTGAATTTTCAAATGGGTAGAGGAAGATTTTGCAGACTATGTCTTGATTTTGAATGTTCATAAGTCTAATTGCGAGTATGAACTTCTTGATATGATCTTCAGGTAAACCTAAAGTTTCAGGGTCGTACTTAGGAAGCAGCTTCTCCGGATGATGGGGAATATTATGTATTCATCCAAGGATGGCCACGACGTCTCTGGCCAACCAGGGCTGGTTGTTCTGAAGTGGGATTTATCTTTCTTACTCATGGTTATTATTACCCTCCATATCTTTGGAATCCAAGTCGAACTATTCTTCTTCCAAAAATTTGTTGTTGGCTGGTGTTTCAAGTATCATATTGAGAGGTTCTTGTATTTCGATAATTGTGAAATATATTAAGTATTCTATGGAGTGTACGAAAACCTCGTCGAGAGTGATAACCACTAGTTTGCTTTGTTGTTTTCTTCGAGGGAGGAGGAGAGCTAAGGACAACTCACTGATCTGTCAGGCGTAGGCTCTAGTGATTCTTCTGAATTGATTCACTTCCTCATGAGGAAGGGCGTAAGGTATTTCAGGGTGAAAAGGTTATTCCACGGGCTGGGGTGATTTATCTGTTTCGGGAATACTCAACGTGTGTGGGTTGTCTTATGAAGGATTATCCATGCATGTACGATGTTACAAATATGTAGGCTGTTTGAAATGATAGATAAAATATATATTCAACCATTCATTCTTAGTCCCTCCTTCTCGCGCCAATTCTATTGATGGGTCCTAAATCCCTTGAATCAACAGTAGGAACCAAACCCATCACATAGGCCCAATTAGACTCTGCAGCATTTAAAAATGGAATGGTTCTCTAGATCTTGCGATATGGCCAATTTATCGATGGGCTTTTGTGTTTTCTTGTGAAGTCTCTTCCTTCAGTTAGGACTGTTTTCTTCTATATTTTCTCTTGGGTGGGGATGATATGAGAGATGCAAGTCAATATAAAAAAACTTGAAAAACAACACAATTAAGTTTTAACTACTGGGGAAGAGGCTAAGCTTGGGATAACCCATTTCTCAACATGCAGACAATCACTCTAAACAACGGGCCTAGTACTAATACATTAACCATGTGAGCATCCAATTATTGTTTGAGAAACTAACTATTAGAAAGAAAGCACATATGTAATAAGATAATGGAAAGCAACATAATTCATCTACCATAACCCTACATCACATAATAACAAAACGATTTATCTTCATCATTAAAGCAAAGAACATGAAGACATTTCACCAGATAAATTGACAACATAATTAATTTCTCTTACTCATTACTACATCATTTATGAAATAGGATAGGAAGTAGTTCTTCTCCAAGTCCAATCACATGAATATGATGAAAATAGCTTGTCTTTGGTCTAGAAGGACTTCTCAATTCATAGCAGTCTCAAAATAATTCTTAACAAAAAAAAAAAAGAGTCTTACAACAACCATCGACCCTGGGCTAATTGTTCTGTGTATTTATTTATAATACAAAGTTTTAACTGAAACTAACAACTAACTGCAGTTTAAACAAAACAAAAATTGCCATGTGGCGTTATCTTCTAACAACTTCTTTAAAAATAGTCCCGAGATACTTCTTGGAAAGAATGACTTCTCTTGTATTCAGATCAGCTGAAAAACAGTTCTTCACAGGTTTGGGCCCATGGAAATTTGTGTTGTTCCATCGGGGCTGCATATATTCCTCTGATGTGTACTGCATGCACTCAGTACTTTACTAAACTAGATTTCAACTGTTGTAGCATAGTTCGGGCTCTGATCAGATTTTCTGCAAATTGTTACACTTGCCTGGGCCTCGCATCGACTATCTTTGCAGACTCTTCGATCCATAGCGAATCTTGTTCAACATGCATCTTGACCACATCGATCAGGTCGATGAAATTATCAGGGGTGTTGAACTCGAGGAACTTGGAATCCTTTATCACTCTGTCGATTTTTCTTCAGTTTTTCTTTTAGGTTCATCTGCAAGATCACGGAGCAAGATTTGTTCAGTAATTGGGGAATATTTCCTGCAATCAGGGTTGAGATAGTTTAGTGATCAAGAAATATGATATAAGGTACCAACAAACATAATGGAATGGTGCATACCTATGGAGCTCACTAGTCTCGATCGTTTAATACTTACGTGATCCCAGTTGCTCCTTTGAATGACCTGCAATGTATTTTATCCACACCGCCACTCCTCCTCATTTTAAACGAGTCACGTCAGCATTCCATAGCATGGAAAATCAAGTACGACGGATATGAGCGTCGGAACGGTCATAGTAGTCGCTCGACCTTTGGGGTTGCGAAAAGACACTAGAGTTGAGCGTGCATGTGTATTCTCCCAGAAAGTCATATACCATAGTGAGGAAGTCATTAAATTCCTCTAGAATCCATATCATTAAGTGTGTCAACTATCAATCGTCAATAATGGAAGCTGGGGAGTTTAACAAGATTGGAAAGATCATACTGCACATCCCCTGCAACTCCAATCGACGATATTTTATGCATTATAGATTACATTCGATGAGAAGCTATGACGCGTTAAGTCTGCAAGACATCCTGTCATGAGGTGTGAGTGTTATTTTGGCATGCTCTAGTTTTCTCCTTTGTTTAGCTATAAATTCTAGGAGTTCTGTGGTGAATTCCATGCATAAGTCGAGTTTATACCTCTGTAGCGCTAGTCTTGCGAGTTTATTCAGGCACAACTCGGTGTAGTGGTCCTTTATCATCTATAGACTCCCAAGCCACTACGTTGTTTCACTATGGGATCCCATTTAAGAAAGGGATAGGTTTTGTGAGGTAGATGGAGTGCCAGGTCTAAGCCCTAACGTGCCCGGGACTCTTTCTTATTGGCTTCCAGTGTCCTTGAAGCTTCTACAGGAGGTACATGATTTTTCTCATAGAGGTTGTCGACACCTCTAGAATAAGTTGGGGTGGAGAGAATTACGCCTGAAAGAGGTATGTTGGGGGTTGCGCCCCCACAGGAGGGAACAACATGGAGAAGGGGGAGGCCTAGGAAAGATACGGGAAAAAGGGAGGAAGATCACCTCCCTGCTGAGATGAGTGTACATCCCATCGCTAAGGGGTCTACAATGCTTACTAACTGGTTGGAGCTTGTGGATACTACCAGTAAAGGAAGCGAGGGATGAAAGGGGAGGGAAAAAGCACTGGGATCTCCCATCAAGAGTTCCATCAAGCAGTTATAACAGGCCCAACTTGCCATAGCTGAACTCTACCAAGAAAATAGAGAGTTGTAGAGCCAATTGATGGTGAAGAACCAAGAGGTATCGATGTCACAAGGTCATGGAGGAAGTGCAGTTTGGCTCCAGAGAAAGCTTCACGAAGCTCAAGACACAATTGTGCAGTTGCATGAGGTGCAGAGGATGTCAACAAAAGAGGAAAATGAAACGTTACAGGGTGCAAGAAGTAGTCCGAAAGAGGGTGTGCACGTAGGAGATGGATAATGGGTGATCCCTTGCTTTGTGTTCTCTGAAGTGATGCTTAACATTTCTTCTCTTTTGTCGTAAGGGTTTTATACTTCCATTGTTACCGGGTCAGTCAAAAAAGACGTCGATGATATCTATTTGTATGTGGCCCAAGTTTGGCGGGAAATTTTTTAATTATATGAAAATTCGAAGTGTCTTGAATGTATCCCATTCCCTTTTGGATGTAAATTAACTGTGTTATTTTATGTGAGTTTTCACGCAAATTATGGGATCTTATAACTATTATTATTGTGTTGTAAATTTGTTGACATGTTCCCTTTAAAACTTTCGATATTGATTGATGCCGACGTGGTGTTATTAACCCTAGGTTATTTAAAGTATTTGAACATAAAATTTAGCATTCAGATGGTTGGTAAGGATTTCACTTAGGGACTCTACTCATGTCAAAATCACTAAAGGAAATAGATATTGCGACTGCCTATACTTGGGTGGCATCGGGGATCGGCATTTTAAAATGTAAAATTAATGTGTATTTTATTTAGTAACTCACCGACGTCGAAATCGCGTCGGGTGTCGGTGATCGACGATACCATTCCTCTCCTTTGCGGGACTCTTACTTTTTCGTTTTCCTGTAGAAGCCGAATGGATCGGTCTTTGACGATACCCCTACCAAATTTCAATCGCAAAAATAAATACTTTCTTCTACCGACGCCAATGAAGATCGAAGATCGGTTATTTTAAACTTCTCAAATGATTTCTGCCACCTTTAATCTTTACCTATGCCTAACTCCTAAGCGCGTTGGGGAAAGCTTTAGTTTTTTCGATTCCTTAAGTAGTTCTTAAGTATCCTTTAATGGTTAATATGATTCTTTGTTGTATGTTCAATCAAACTTTATAAAAATTAAACATGAAACATGAAAAATAAGCACAGGTATTAGTTTCATACTGAAGGAAAAACAAACAGTGCAAAGGATCAAGTGGTACCCAAAAAGTAAAAAATGGACATAGACTTTTAGGGTGCGTTGAGTGCTCAACACTATGTACAACTCAAATTTTATACATTGCAACTACTGAGGCTTACTGGGCCAACTGTCCCTATACAGTTTCAGTTGAATGTCATTCACCAATCCTTGAATCTCCTTGCATGTTAAATACTGCAGCTGCACAACACCTCCATCTTTGAAATAATTTATTTCATATGACCCTATCCAATGCATTCTGAATTTCCCTGGGTGCTGCAAGTATTTACTCTCATAGAGGAGAACCAGATCTCCTTCCTTAACGTTATTATTATTGATGTGTCTATTGTGACAATATTTTTTGTTTTATTTCTATACTTCCTGATGGAAACTAGCCATAATCATGTCTTCTTCTAGTTCTATGAGTTGAGCCAATATTTCTTGAGATGTGCATCTTTCTTTCATGTTTGTAATGGCTATAATGCACATAATACATATCAAATACTCCAAAGGGACTACTGCTTCATGTCCATGCACCAATCTGAAAGGTGTCTTCCCTATAAGATTCTTTCATGTAGTTCTATAAGCCCATAATATTGTTGGTAGCTTCAAATCCCAATCATGTTTGTTTACATTGCAAATATTAGTTAAGGAATTCTACAAAATATTGTTAAATTATTCCTCTGTTCCATTAGATTGAGGATGGTATGGAGTGATCTTTTGATGATGTATCTCAAATTCTTTAGTCATGGCCTGCATGATATTATTAATAAAATGAGTCCCTTGATCACTCATCATAATCCTAGGGAATCCAAATCTTGTAATTAAATGTTCAAATAGGAAGTGCATTGCAATATTTGCACTGCAATATTTTACTGTTGTTGCTTAATCCCACCTAGTTAAATATTCTATCACTATAATAATATACCTTGCTCCTGATATTCTGGTTGGTGGATTAATTGGACCTACAAAATCTATTTCCCACTTTTCAAACACTTTAAGAGTTACACGAGGTCTTAGCGGTATCTCATCCCTCTTAGATGGCTTTCCTACCCTCTGACAGAAATCACAATTCTGACAATACTCCTTCGCATCTTTTGAAATTGTTGGCCACCATAGTCCTACCCGCAATATCTTCTGTGCAATAGCCTTCCTTGCACAGTGTCCTCCAACTATTCCTTCTACCAATATGATAGGGCGTTCATGCTCCATTACACATCTCCTTAAAATGTTATCTTCTCCTAGTTTATACAAGTGTATTGTGATAAGTTGGTAATATCTATCTCTAACCACCAAATTCTTCTTCTGCGCAGTATTGTATTCCTTTGGGGAAAATCCTATACTCAAAAATTCGATAATGTCAACAAAATATTCATAAAAACCTTGTACTGAAAAGAGTTGTGCATCAGGGAAATTGTACTCCAAGATTCTTGGTTCCTCTCCATTAGTTATCCTAGACATGTGATTTGGCCCTGTATTCAGTATTCCAGGCTTCACAACTACCTCAAAATCAAACTCCTGAAATAACAACAACCATATACATATTCTTCCCCCAACACTGGCTTGTTAACTAGGTATTGAAGAGTAGAGTGATCTATAAACATCTTAAAAAAGTTTCCTAACAAATAATGTATGAATTTTTGTAATGCATACACCATAGCCAAGCCTTCTCTTTCTGTTGTATTGTAATTTTTTTCTGAATTGTATCCTTCCATAGCATAACACAAGGTAATGAAGATGACGAAAAAGTGGACTTTTTTTTTTTTGAAAGGTGAGTAACAATTTCATCATGACAATTTACATAAGCAAATAAAATCAAGATACATCTATAAAAATTGATCATAAACTAATATTAACCTATATCAATATAAATCCAACCAATATTAACCCACATCTTGGTTATGATTCATCTTCATCAATACTTTAATAGATCTAAGATGTGCAAATACTGAAAACATAACATATGTAGAAAGCAAAGTCACAGTGTCCACCCACCCAACCTACCCTGAAAAGTTAGGACCTTTAAGACACATAATCAATGCTCAATTCTAGGATTCATCTGATTGATTTTGACCATCTAAGGTCTGAGGACTGGCCGTCGTTCTGAGGAACAAGAAGGTATTTAAACCCAAACCCGAATATTCTAAAATCAAAACTAAACTCAATAATGAGATATTTCAGAATAACCATCTAAGAAAGTGTAATAACCCTCTTACCTTACGTCGAGGAAACATCAATACTAACAATTTTTAGGGGTAAATGACCACATTTAAATCTAAACTATGAAGTAATTATCTACAAGGACAATTCATGAATGTGATAATTAATAATGGATATCCTAAATTTCAACAATATTCATTGAAAATTATGATCAATAACTTATTCACTCCTTATAACATCATTCTAATCTCAATAATTCTATATTGTAACTTAAAGGTTAATATAAGGAGCACCTACTAGCTTTCCAAAGATTCTACAATTATGAAAATTAAATTAATCAGGATAATGTAACATATACTCTGGTCTCTTACTTTTTATTCGGTTTTTTAAAATAAACATATTATTTTCCTACAATTATAAAATTCAATTTATAATTTCAATAAAATAATAGCATACCCATAGTAATATCATCAACAATTTATGAGAAGAATCATTAGAATTTGGTCGTAGTTTTATTAGTCCCCGCTGAAGGCGTAAAGGGACTATAGTGAACGATAATTCGTTGACTTCATATTAGTTTTTTGTTTGACTAAAAATATTTTCATAATCTCTATTTTTGGAAATAGAGAACTAAAAACATTGATTTGTATATAATAAAAAATACCATATATGTCATGATTTGATTGAATAACAGATTGGAGGACTTATTGCCAGCTTCGCTATTCCCACTGTTTTATATGTTAGCATATCCAAAGTTTTTAATAATATACGACCTTTATGATTTTTTACTATTTTTTTGAAATATTTTTATTCAGGTGGATATCGGTGGCCACCCACCTTTTCCAACTGGCTCAAAATAGTTTTCTGACAGTTTTGGTAATTTACTATTTTTAGCAGTTTTTAACTTTCGGGGCCATTTTGAGGGCCTAAATGAAGGTTTTTCAAAATTGAGTTTCACAATGATAGTTGAAGGCTCTGATTGAGCCCTCTAAATGAATCACCTCGATGATATCTTTCCAACAAGCTATCATGTGCCTAAAATAGAGATCGTATGCAAAAGTGATGACCCCAAGAAGTTGATGTACTAACTTACCCAAACGGGGCCCACATGACTTTTGGCGCTTCATCTCCTAGGGTTGGGTTTTTGAATTTCTAGGGTTTTTGACATTCCTAATTATTGTAAAAGTTCATTCAGAGCCTCATTGTAATCATCTTCTTGTGAATGTGAGTAGCTATCACATCTGTTCTCAGAGATAAGCTACCACCATTCTAGCGAGTCTTCGCTCTGTATTTTTACAGTCTCTATACATTTATTTCATTAATAGAAATAATGTATTATTGTATCTCTGTGTTTATGGTTTCATATTTGATACATTTATGTTATATTATTGGATATTCATGATATCTCTGTGTATTTCTTTATTATATCTTCGCTCTCATTTCGTGCCGAAAATAATTCGGATCATGTTTGGATATCCAAAGTTTTGAACACAGAGAGTCAATTTTTTATTAGTCGACCTCATATTAGTTTGTCCTTTGAATAAATTTTTTTTTGAATAACCTCTATTGTTCGAACTATTGTTACTATTTTTTGTTTTTTATTGTTATAAAATAATACAATAATTTTTTTTTCATAYGTAACAAACCTRCCACACTGCATTCTTTCTTAAATGTTTACACAACAGTCCTGAAAGACTTAAATGTTTACCTAACATGCCTCACAGCCTTAAATGTTTACTTAACAAGCCTATTACAATATATTTTYCTCCAATTTTTTTAATGCAATGTTATTTGTAGTGAATATGGGCAATATTGTTTTTCAACGACATTACTGGTTCACTGGTTGATGATTGCTCCTTGCTTGTTCACTGATTTCTTGTTTTCCTATTGATGTTGTTCTTGTTTGCCTATTGGTCTTGTTGCAGTTTGCACACTTGGGATTCTGCAACTGTGATTGGAAGTGGTCTTATGTCATTCCCCATTGACAGGTGGATTTCGGTGTTGCGTTTAACTACATATTCGTTGTTTTTTGTTCATAGTTTGCAAGTGAGAAATTTCACTATTGGAGATGCCTGAATCGAAATCCTCTTGCAAAACATCTTTGTATGTGAAGAGAAAATACGATTTCCTTTTCCTATACATCACTATGGCTATGATGGAGGTGGTTTCTGTGTCGAACATTTGAAATTAGGAATGCGACGAAGACAACATTACAGTCTTGCTTATCTGTTCGTAGTAATCACATACAAAGATGGGCTACAAGAGCATTTTGATCACTCCCAGTATTGAAAAATACCAACCATGGAAACTGCAACTTTCTTAATTTTTTTCACAGTGGGAGGCCTTTGGATGGTCCTCACAACCTTAAATGTTTACCTGATAAGCCTCACAACCTGAAATTTTTGCTTAGTAGGTTTGTTACAATACATTTTCCTTCGAATTTTTTGATACAATATTGTGTGCGGTGAATTTGTAAAATATTGTTCTTCACCGACATTCCTGGTTGGCTAGTTCATGCTTGTTGTTTGATTCAACTTTGTAGAGTTGAGGTCCTGTAGTTGTAGTTGGGCCTTTTGATGCTTGTTCACTGGTTTGTTATTTGTTTCTTGCTCTTGTTTGCTTCAACTTTGCAAGGTTGGGGTCCT
>JASDQU010737939.1:63909-79041 GCA_032191745.1 Picea mariana
ATTTTAATTCAGTTGTCCAATCAATGCATAATATACTGTCAACGCAGAGTAAGGAAAACACATGGCAACAACAATTTCGCTATTCAAATGCAGAGCAATTTCTCCATCGAAATGTAATAATTTGCAGAGGAAGATTTGTAGGCCAGATGGATTAAAAATGTAGAGTAAATTATGGAGTTGTTATGCAAATGAAAATACAAATCGATGTGTGTAAGATTTCAAGGAGAGTGGGTTGAATGTTGGGTGAATATGGGTGAAAACACAGAGAGAAAATATAACAATACGTAGGGGTAATCAATCACAAGAAGGCGCAAGACAATCCATCAACTAGGAACAATCAAGGGGTAGATAGCTGGAAAAAAACATCCTTCGCTCAGCATCCATGCACAAAAAAGAAAGGCATTAGGATCTATAGGTCTACTAACATCGAAGTGACGACTGTCGATCCAACTCCTAGCTGACTGCTCAGGCGTGGACTGATGATCTAGGGATGAGAACGAAAGATAAAGCACAATATCTTCATAATAATCATTAAAACTGATAGAACAATCATAGCAATCAGGGATCGGTTGCCAGGGGAATCAATTCAATGCAGTGAGCGTAAAGCTATGATGAAATTAAGTTCTTGATTAAAAATGTTAAGTAAAACACTTTCTTTACACAATTAAAAGTACATAAATGAAAGCGCAAAAACAATATTTATCTACCATTCAAATAAAAGCAGGCGTACCGTAGCCCAAGGTGACAGCTTCGAGTCATTTTCCCACGCGTGCTCCATCCAGCTCCCGCTTTCCGACCGATGTGACTTCACTGGTACCTCCCAACCAACACTAGGGGTACTCTTCTTCCCCCTAAGCCCCCCAAGCTGCAAAGGGGCCACACACACTAAACCAAAGAACAACTAGCAACCAACTCGCCTTGCAAGGTAGAGCTACCACTTGTTACCTGAGCTGGGTATCCCAACTCCCACAAGATAAGTCAGTCAATACAAAAATTATGCAGCGTAACGTTACGCATGAAGAAGAGATCCATACTCCTCCTCCTCCATCCTTTATATAGAGTTTCTAAGTGATTTCTTTCCCAAATTCCCATTTAATTTATTTTTCGATAATTTAATTCAAAAAAACCTCCCCCGTACATATGTCACCCATCCCCTTAGTTGCACCATAAATTAATTTTAGTAATTAATTAATTACTTTTATTTCCCTCACCCACCTAAAAGAATTCCTAGAATCGCTCCTAGGTGTCCCCATATTCCCTTATACATTTTAATGACTTACGCCCTTACTAAATTCCTAGTTGAGTTCAATTTAGAAAGTTCTTAAAGAAAATATTCCTTAATCAGTTAGTCATTCTTCTTTTTCCTTCTGTTTCCCCCCTTTTCCTTTAGTTTCCTAATTCTTTTAAGTTTCCCTCTTTTTCCTTTTTTATCTAAAACTCAAATTAGCAAATGTAGAAAATTACCTTTTTCCCCTTTTTCTTTTTAATTAATAAATTTTAGTTAGCATATGTAATAAAACAATCATTCCCCCTTTTTTTTATTTAATCCCTCAAAGTAATTTGATTTTAATAAATTAATTGAATTTCTTACCCCCTTCTCATCACATGTTTAATGATTATTATTATTATTATTATTAATTGTTTTTTAACACAAGTATCACTTAGACCTATATTTTATTTTCCTAGGCTGGGCGGCATTTTTATTAGGGAAAATTGTTTTTAAATATTTCTATCACATCATTCGTTCTAAGCCCATCTAGGTTTATTCACTTATTAGTTAACAACGTGACATGTTGTTCAATATGCACTAGGTGCTCCAAGGGTGCCACTCGCCTCATTCTATTTTTCTTGCGTGATGTGCCCTTTCAGGACACACTACGTGCTCCAAGGGTGCCACTTGCTTCTTGACTGACTTGGTACACATCAAAAACCCCTAGAGTCAATACTCTGCCAGGTGATCTTGTGGGAGACTAAGGGCCTCTAAGGAATAAGGCCCCTGCCTTATTGCGCACCCCTTAGAATCATTGTGAGCGACTGTCGCAGTCTGCCCTCACGACATCGTGGGTTTTCTCGAACTAGGTAATCGTTAACCTACAGTTTGAGCCATGGTGGGAGTGCTAGTAGGCTGTGGCAGGGCTGTTGTCCACACCCCTCCCTCAACGTATCTGGTTGTCGTGCATGACCCCTCTACTCCACATGTGAGTCTGGTCGGCAAGCTATCATTAGCCTGCATCATCAACGAATCATGTCAGAAATAAAATCAATCATCATAACATCTAATCAGATTTGCATATGTCATATCAACAACAATCAAACCCCAATAGTCCACTCCCTGACTTGATCGGAGTCCAAGGGGTTTCATCAATGCCTCTGCATCCTCGAGGTCCAAGGTCCTGCACACTCAGGAGAACCCAGTCAATAGCACCTGTCTATGTAAATACACAAAATAGCATATCATCACATCCATAATGCCTCATAATCATAATCAAACAACCAATAGTATAATAATCTGGATCACTTGCAAACAAGTGTCCTCAAAAATAAGTTCGTTGAGTGTGTGCAAGAGTGGGATGTTACATACACCCCCTCTTGGTCTAAACTTTGTCCCGAAATTTCACCGTATATAAGTGTCGAAATAATGTGTATCACAGTATCATAAGTCTATCTATCAAACAAAAATTCAAACTGTTGACGCATATCATATGTGTCCTCCCAGGTCGCCAAGTGTGGACTATAGTTGTCCCACTGGACCTTGACCTGATCTATTGTTTGACACCATAGCCGTTGAATGCGATGATCCAGGATGTGGATCAGCTCAACCGTGAGCACTCCCTCGTCCGATACCTACAAGGAGCTCATGTCAATAACATGTGTAGGATCACTAATATAATGTCTCAAAACAGATATGTGAAAAACATCGTGCATACACCTCAAATAATCAGGCAAGGCTAGTCGATAGGCCACGAGCCCCTTCCTCTCCAAAATCTTGAAAGGTCCCATGAACCTAGGAGAGATTTTAGCTCCCTTTCCAAACGACGCACATCAACATAACTCTTCTGTCGATCCTACACTTCTTTGATCCTTTGTCTTATTGTTTGCATTTGATATTCCATTTCTTGGATCGCTTCTGGTCCCACCAGGACCCTATCCTCAAGCCGATCCCAACTCAAAGGCCTCCGACACGGTCGCCCATAAAGAAACTCAAAAGGTGCCATCTTAATGGTGCTTTGGTAACTGTTGTTATATGTGAATTCTACCAGTGGCAAGAATTCCTCCCAACGCTTTTGTTGGTCCATCACGTGCATACGCAATGTGTCCTCCAAGACTTGGTTTGTTCATTCGGTCTACTTGTCTGTCTCTGGGTGATACGCAGTACTAAAGTTAAGTTGGGTTCCCAAGGCCTCTTGGAAACCAATCCAAAATCATCCAGTAAACACCGATCCTCAATTGAATATAATCCTCTTAGGCACACCATGCAACCTCACAATCTCACTGATGAAAAATATAGCTACGTCAGGTGCCTAATATATCGTACGCACATGAATAAAATGAGCACTCTTTGTCAAAGTGTCGACTACCACAAAAATTGAGTCGTGTCTCCTTGCTATCAGTGGCAATCCAACAATGAAATCCATCAAAATAACCTCCCATTTCGATTTCAGAATAGCGTGTGGTTGTAGTAATCCTTTTGGATGTCTATGTTCAACCTTTACTTGCTGACATTCTAGACATCTGGCCACATAGTTGACTATGTCTTACTTCATTCCCTTCGAGAAGAATAAGGGTTTAAGGTCCACCCTCATCTTCGTGACTCCCAGGTGAGCCATGTACACTGATCTGTGAGCCTCGTTTAGGATCAAAATCCTCAACTCATCATTCAGTGGTATGTAAATTTGATTTTTAAATATCAATAATCCATCATCATCCAACATAAATCCTTCAAATCTTGGTACCATCATTGTGTTTTGTCCGATAAAATCCTTGACCTATTTGTACCAGTCATCGTCGCACTGTAAAGCTAGAATATTTTCACGTAGATTCGTCTGAAGAGGAAACACCAAAAATATGTGTGGTCTCTGACTCAATGCATATACCACTCGGTTCACTGTTCCTTTTATGTAAGTAATCTCAAAATCGTACTCACTAAGCGATTCCGACCAATGTCGTTGTCATGCATTCAGGTAGCTTTCATAAAGATGTGTTGTAGTCCACAGTGGTCTATTTTTAGTTCAAATTTTCATCCAATAAGGTAGTCTCTCCAAACTCTTAAGGCATAAACAATGGCTAACAACTCCAAATCATACGTCGAGTAGTTGTCCTCGTGCCTTCTCAATTTCCTCGAGATGTAAGCGATCACTCGACCGTCTTGCATCAAGAATCCACCTAAGCCTTCCTTGGATGCGTTAGTGCATACCAAGAAGTCTGTGTCCATGTCAGGGACCTTTAGTATCGGTGCTATTGTCAACAACTCCTTGAGCCTCAGAAATGCCTCCGTGCATTTCTTGGTCCAAACAGACTTCTTATTCTTTTTCTGCAATTCCGTGATTGGATTTGCTATCTTCAAAAATCCCTCGACGAATCATCGATAGTATCCTACTAAACCCATGAAGCTACACACTTACGGGAAATTCTTCGACGTAGGCCATTCCATAATATCCTTGACCTTTGCTGACTCCATGACGATACCTTCACCGGAAATGACATGTCCTAAGTAGTGAATCTTTGATTGGAAAAACGAGCATTTAGACAATTTCCCATACATTTTGTTCTCTTGCAGACACTGTAGTACCAATAACAAGTGCTCTTCATGCTCCTCCATCGTCTGAGAGTAAATAAATATATCGTCAATGAATACTTAGACAAACTTGTCCAAGTACTCTTGGAACACCCCATTCATCAAACTCATAAATACCCTTGGGGCGTTTGTCAGTCCAAATGGTAAAACAGTAAACTTGTAATGTCCAAACCTCATCTTTAAAGGAAGTCTTAGGGACATCATCCTCCTTGATCCATAACTGGTGATACCCTAATCTCAAGTCGATCTTTGAAAACACTTTCACACCCTTCATCTGATCAAACAGATCATCAATCCTTGGCAACAGATACTGATTCTTTGTTTTTGCCTTGTTCAATTGACGGTAGTCAATGCAGAGTCTCAACGACCCATATTTCTTTCATATGAAAATAAAATGTGCACCCCATGATGACACACTTGGATGTATAAGTCCTAGGTCCAACAACTCCTTCAGTTGCATTCTCAACTCTTGTAACTCTGGGGTCGACATCTGATAAGGCGTTCTTTCTATCGGTTCAGTCCCCAGTTTCAGGTCTATGGTAAACTTCAATTCTTTCTTTGTCAGCATCCCAGATAACTCCTCTGGTAAGATGTCTGCAAACTCTCTCACCACAGGAAGGTGTTCTAGACCTTCCGCTACTCCCTTCTTATTTAATGCAAGGATCGCATAAAGCTTAGATCCCTTGCCCATGCTCTTCCGTAGTTGCAAGGAAGAGATGAACCTCAGGGAAAATCCTTGGTTCTGTCCTACAATCACGTGTCTCTGTCCCTCATCATCGACCAAGCTCAACTGTTTCGTCTTACAGTTGAGTATCGCCTCATGCGATTCCAACCAATCCATACTGATCACGACGACATAAGATCCTAGGATTGTGACGTATAGGTTGGCCCTGGTGACAAACTCTCCCAAATTAAGGATACAACCCATAACCTTCCCTCCAACCTTTTGTTTGGCTCTCGAAGCCATCTCTACAAAGCTAAATTATCCTGTTTGACTACCTTTGCCTTAATCCTTTTTAGCGCTGCACCAGAAATGAAACTCTCAGTAGCACCGAGATCTATCAAAATACTAAGGGTCTGGTCAACGATGATACATGACGTCTCGAGCACAGTTGAATAGTGCTCTGGCTGGCGGTTATTCATTGTTGCATGAATCTGATGGGCCTTGTCGAAATCTCCCATGGTAGTGGGTCCGACTGATCCAGATGCTCTAGTCCTCTCCACTGGGCAGTCGTGCTGGTAGTGTGGCTCCCCACATGTTTAACACCCCTTCTTCCATCCAGTATTCCTGGTACCCGATGTAGAAGTCGATGGCCCATCGGCCTGGAATCCTAGTCTGTTCTGCTGAACATGCCTAAACTTTTGCGGTTACGGTCGACGTTATTGTTGATCTTGTGGTCCCTGGTAAGGAGTCCACTGTTGAGGCGTTGGTCACCAAGGTGTAGTGAAAGTAGATCCTCTCTAGAAGCCACTATATCCTAGCGTATGTTTGATGCTGCTACGCACCAGATGACACCTGCCCTGTTGGTCTCGCTGGAGTCCTGCTCTGACCCTCACTAATAAACTTGTCCTCTGCTATGAGGGCCTTCTAGATGACATCATGCAAGTTTTGAGGCAACAAAATCCTAACCTTTGCACTTAAGCTGACATTAAAGCCAAACAAGAACCTAGTTACCTTAAGTTTCTCGGTATTAAGGTGCGGAGCACACCGAAGCAACTCCATAAAACAGGCCTCATAATCGGGCACCATACAGTTGCCCTGCCATAAGGCATTGATCGCGTTGTCCTGATGCTCAATGAATTCCTCTGATAGGTACCTCTCTCAAAATCATTCCTTGAACATTTCCCGTGACACGTCTTCAATGACCATGTTCAATTGTGGCAGGAGCCTCTTCCACCATAGAAGAGCACTTCCCTTCAGTTGAAATACCTCCATGCAGACCTTCACGTTGGAGGTATAGTATCGAAGTGGAAAGCACATCACCATATTCTCCAACCATGCCTCAGCGTCTGCATCATCCGAGGCACCAAAGAACTCAGGAAATTTTACCTTCTCGAGTTCACGCTGAATGCTACCAGTACCGATCGAAGCGTGCGGTGGACTCTCAGGGGGTGTTAGTGCCCTGACCTCATCTATGTCCAAACAGATGATCAAAGCCTCAGACATTTGTTGAAAAGACCTCATTATCCCAACCACATCACCCACCGCTATTTTCTCCTACCCGACAACCTGTTCGTCTCCCTAGGGGTTAGACCTCTCAGGTGTGAATGCTACTGGAGGCATCGCGCCTCCTCCCCTAGCACTGCGACGTCCTCTAACCATGATTACCTGCATGAATACAAGTCAACTTAATTAGAAATGTTATAATCAAATATCATATCAATGAAAGTCATAATATTCCCAAGTCGTGAGTTGAACCTACTCTGATACCATATGTAAAGACCCCTTCGTTACGACTACCCACGTCGCCACACGAAAGCAATTTTTTTTTATTATTTACTTATTATTTTTAAACAGGACTACAACAATGATTACAGTCAAACAACATAATTGGACGACGAACACCACACATGCAGATCATGCAACAAACAACGAATCACACATTAGCACATCGAGCAACTAGGTGAAACATGCGGAAATCAAGGAAAGATAGAAACGACTACCCTACTGAAACAAACAAGATAATGCCTATAGGCTAAGGGACAACATCCAAAATCCTGACACAACGGTCTCGACACCTAGTAACTAGAACCTCTACGATGTGCAAACCCAACGCAAGAAGGCGTTACAACCCAAGTGCGAACAACGAACTTACAATGATCAACAAAACCCACAATGGGAAGCACAGACTCTGACCCATTATCATTCGCCCCTATCCAATAGGGCATGCCATGATCTCCTCATCATGAATCATGCTGTCCCCAGGTGACATGTGCAACAATAACTCTGGCACAAAATAACCTATATGGACCAAAGAATCAAGATAAACCCAATGCGCTAGGGCCGAAATAACTAACAAGAAGAATACACCCACACGCCCAAGCAACAGCTCAACAAGGCGCAAGAAGATGTCCTTCTAAAATAAAAATCATAGCTATTACACGAATTCGCCAACAAACCAAACGATTAACTGTTACGAAAGATGTCTAAGTGCGAAATAGTGAATTGTTACCAAGCTACTATGGTCATAAATGTTATCATAAGGTGAACTAAGTTAGGCACTTAAAAAAATCAAAATACGTTGATCAAAAATTACACATCGTGCATTAAAGTAAGTGAACTACTGATCTATGTTGCTTATAAAATACTCGACATTGTTGTATAAATTAATAATCAAAATTTTATAAGAGATCTACGCTGCTTATATACATTTATAATTGTTGTCCAACTTAAGTCTTCTAATAAATCTATTGGTCAACTTGACAAACATAAAAACACATGAGGTCATTGTCTATATAAGGGAATAAATCAATTATATTGGTTGTCCTATCAAATGCTTATTTATTCACAACCACAATGCTATCTATTGCCCCCACATAATAAATCTTGCAGTCAATATGTAGTAAAACACAGTCAGATATAAATTCACTGTCAACTAATGTTAAAATGCAGTCAGATATAAATAAACTGTCAATTAATGTTAAAATGCAGTCAGATATAAATTCAATGTCAATTAAAGAAAACACAGGTGTAACAATACACTGGGTTTACCATTCAAAACTTTTGCTGAGTTTAACATCAAGTTCGTTGTGATTCATCAAATAAAAATTGTTGAGTTTTACCATCAAAAATTCATTGAGTTTAACATCAAGTTCGTTGTGAGTCATCAAATAAAAATTGTTGAGTTTGAGTATCAGAGTTTTTTTGAGTTTAACATCAAGTTCGTAGTCAATACAAACGGAAAATCATAGTCAATGAAGTAATAAATCGCAGTATGATGAATGTAGTGAATAAAGGGTAAATTTGCCAATGAAATGCAATAAATTGCAGAGGATAAATTGCAATCTAGAAGTGTTAAAACTTAAGGTAAATTCACCGTCAAATACATTAAATTGCAGAGAGGAATCATTGTCATAAAAGGATTCAAATCGTAGTTCCCCAAAACATAAAATCGAGGTGTGATTAAAGATTCAAATCACATTCATTCAAAGGGTAAAGTCGTTTCCTATCAAGGTATGATGTCGCGGTCATCTACAGGTTTAAAAACACAGTCAACAAGAGAAAACATAGTCATTCACAACATGTAAAATTGTGGTCAGTTTAGCATGTAAAATGCAATCAATGCAACAACAAAATCATGGTCAGTTTGGCATGAAAAACACATTCAATGCATCACAGTCCAATAACGAATCTGATGATATTATATTTATAAAACTAATGGTGTATAACAATGACATTGTTGTCTGAAATATGATAAATTCGCTATCTAGGTAATGAAGTAGATTACCTACAATTTCACTGTAACTTCACGGTCTTTGTCAAAAATTAGGTGTCCAATCTATATATATACAGTATGAAATCATTGTACATATTTTAATTCCGTTGTCCAATCAATGCATAATATATTGTCAATGCAGAGTAAGGAAAACACATGGAAACAACAATTTCTCTATTCAAACACAGAGTAATTTCGCCATCGAAATGTAATAATTTGCAGAGGAAGATTCACAGGCCAGATGGATTAAAAATGCAGAGTAAATTATGGAGTTGTTGTGCAAACAAAAATATAAATCATTGTGTGTAAGATGCCAAGGAGAGTCGGTTGAATGATGGGTGAATGTGGGTGAAAACGCAAAGAGAAAAGATAAAAATGTGTAGGGGTAATCAATCACAATAAGGCGCAAGACAATCCATCAACCAGGAACAATAAACAGAGGTAGACAGCTGGGCAAAAACATCCTTCGCTAATCATACACACACAGAAAAGCATGGCATTAGGATCTATAGGTCTGCTAACACCGAAGTGACAGCCGTCGATCTGACTCCTGGCTGACTGCTCAGGCGTGGACTGATGATCTAGGGATGAGGACGAAAGATAAAGAACCATCTCTTCATAATAATCATAAAAACCGATAGAACAATCATAGTAATAAGGGATTGGTTGTCAAGGGAATCAATTCAATGCAACGAGCATAAATCTATGATGAAATTACGTTCTCGATTAAAAATACTAAGTAAAACACTTTCCTTACACAATTAAAAATTCAGAAATGAAAGCACAAAAACAATATTTAACTACCATTCAAATAAACGCAGGTGTACTGTAGCCCAAGATGACAGCTCTGAGTCGTTGTCTCGTGCGTGCTCCATCCAGCTCCCGCTTGCCGACTGATGTGAATTCACTGGTACCTCCCAACCAATGCTAGGGGTACGGTACTCTTCTTCCCCCGAAGCCCCCCAAGCTGCAAAGGGGCCACACATACTAAACCAAAGAACAACTAGAAACCAACTCACCTTTCAAGGTCAAGTTACCACTTGTTACCCGAGCTGGGTATCCCAACTCCCACAAGATAAGTCAGTCAAGACAAAAATTCTACAACGTAACGTTATGCATGAAGAAGAGATCCATACTCCTCCTCCTCCATCCTTTATATAGAGTTTCTAAGTGATTTCTTTCCCAAATTCCCATTTAATTTATTTTTCGATAATTTAATTCAGAAAAACCTCCCCCATACATATGTCACCCATCCCCTTAGTTGCACCAGAAACTAATTTCATTAATTAATTAATTACTCCTATTTCCCTCCCCCACCTAAAATCATTCCTATAATCGCTCGTAGGTGTCCCCATATTCCATTACACATTTTAATGTCTTATGCCCTTACTAAATTCCTAGTTGAGTTCAATTTAGAAAGTTCTTAAAGGCAAGATTCCTTACTAAGTTAGTCATTCTGATTTTTCCTTATGTTTCCCTTTTTCTTTATGTTTCCCGCTTTTCCCCTTAGTTTCCTAATGCTTTTAAGTTTCCCTATTTTTTCCCTTTTTATCTAAAACTCAAATTAGCAAGTGTAGAAAACTACATTTTTCCCCTTTTCTTTTTAATTAATAAATTTTAATTAGCATATGTAACAAAACAATCATTCCCCCCCTTTTTTTAATTTAATCCCCCAAAGTAATTTGATTTTAATAAATTAATTGAATTTCTTACCCCCTTCTCGTCACATGTTCAATGATTATTATTATTATTATTGACCACAAGTATCACTTAGACCTAGATTTTATTTTCCTAGGTTGGGCGACATGTTTATTAGGGAAAATTGTTTTTAAATATTTCTATCACATCATTTGTTCTAAGGCCATCTAGGTTTATTCACTTATTAGTTAGCAACGCGACGTGCCCTTCAGGACGCACTAGGTGCTCCAAGGGTGCCACTCGTCTCATTCTGTTTTTCTTGCCCGAGGTGCCCTTCAGGATGCACTACGTGCTCCAAGGGTGTCACTCGCCTCTTTCCATTTTTCTTGCGCGACGTGCCCTTCAGGACACACTACGTGCTCCAAGGGTGCCACTTGCCTCTTTCCATTTTTCTTGTGCAATGTGCCCTTCAGGACTCACTACGTTCTCCAAGGGTGCCACTTGCCTCTTGACTGGCTTGGTAGACATTAAAAACCCCTGGAGTCAATACTCTGCCAGGTGATCTTGTGGGAGACTAAGGGCCTCTAAGGAATAAGGCCCCTACCTTATTGCGTGCCCCTTAGAATCATCATGAGTGACTATCGCAGTCTACCCTCACAACAACGTGGGTTTTCTTGAACTAGGTAATCGTTAACCTACAGTTCGAGCCACAGTGGGAATGCTATTAGGCTGTGGCAGGGTTGTTTTCCACACCCCTCCCTCAACGTCTCTAGTTGTCGTGCATGACCCCTCTACTCCACATGTGAGTCTGGTCGGCAAGCTATCGTCAGCCTGCATCATCAATGAATCATGTCAGAAATAAAATCAATCATCATAACATATAATCAGATGTGCATATGTCATATCAACAACAATCAAACCCCAATAATCCACTCCCTAACTTGATCTAGAGTCCAAGGGGTTTCATCGATGCCTCTACATCCTCGAGGTCCAAGGTCCTGCACACTCAAGAGAACCCAGTCAATAGCACATATCTATGCAAATACACAAAATAACATATAATCACATCCATAATGCCTCATAATCATAATCAAATGACCAATATTATAATAATCTAGATCACTTGCAAACAAGTGTCCTCAAAAGTAAGTTCGCTCAGTGCGCACAAGAGTGAAATGTTATAGATTCCCTCTTTTGACATTATATCTTCTATTGTGCTCCTGACAAAGGAGTCAAAAGAAGCCAATAATGAAGAAATATCCTCCAAAATTGGCTGCAGTAAAATGTTGTGGCAAGACTGAGTTTTCTGGACCCAATTTATGGCATTCATGGGGTCACTGAAAAGTTGAATGGTGTATATCCCTTGTTCAATAACTATTTTGAGTAGTAGGAGCAATGCCATTAGTTCGACATAGTTGTTACACCTCAATATTACTCAACTGGATAAGTGTCACATGTTCCTCTCAATTGTCGTAAGTGTCGCATCTTCCTTACAACTTTCGCAAGTGTCGCAAGTTGTTCACAAGTGTCGCAAACATCAAACCAAGCATACTGCCATAATGACAACACTAAGGAGGCACTTAAGACATCTCATACACTTGATTTGGAGAAGGAAAATTGATTAACTGAAGTCAAGGAACTCTTATCACCTGAAAGGAGCTATTAAACAAGGGTTTTGAGGGTGAGCGCTCCCCTACATCAGTCTTAGGAGCGTTGGCGCTCCCCTATAAGGCCTCAAGGAGCATTATAATGCTTGTCTGCCCCTCTAAAGGAGCGTTATCCACTTTTGGAGCGCTGGCGCTTCCCTCAAGCTTCCTAGGGAGCGCTACAACACTCTGATGCCCCTTTTGAGGGAGCACTGTCTAATCTGAGGCAGTAGTTGGCTCGTTGAGGAGAATAAGGGGAGGATATCTCAAGATTAGAAGGCAGTTGCATTCGAATTCTTGGTTCCATCAGGAGATCCCTGATCCAAGAAGGGAATTCCTCAACTTGTTCTAAAGATAACTCAAGAGGTTAAGCTCCTCTTAACCTATATAAGCAGGCTCTATGATGGTGAAAAGGGGAAAGAATTGCTAGTATGAAACCTATGATCTCATAGGAAACACACAGTCAGCCAAAGGAGAGTGATCAGTGAAGCTGCTGTCATCCAGGTTGTGGATCTTTCGATCAAGGGTTAGATGAAGGGGAATTGACGAAGCTGTCGCATTCGCATATACGATTGTAAGTATTGTTGTCGTTATTCTCATTAATATGACACGCTTGGCCTCTTTCTTTCTAGTTTGTGTCTGATGTTACATGAACTTATCCTTGATAGATAGATCTGTTTTCAAGCAAATATCAATAGAGTAGGAAGTGGTCGTATCTTGTTTGTCTACAGGGCTCGTCAAGGAGCAAACGATTGGAGCTCAACTCGGAGCGTGCAGGGACAAACGCCAATAAAAAGGCACCTCTATTCTCCTTCCTTCTCATGTATTAGTTTGTGTAGATTTGAAAGGAAGTCAGTGTCCACGTTAAGCATTTTTTGTCTTAGAGTTAGGGTCAAGCTCTTTGAGGCAATCTACCTGTCTGCAGGGAGATTTTCCTACAATAGAAACTGGCGACTCCACTAGGGAGAAGCCTTCAATCGAAACTTCTTGTTTTGATTTCTCCTCATTGACCTTGTTCTATCCCTTGATTGTTTCAGACCTGGTTCACTCCTCTTTTGATTGGTTTCATGAGCTGATTGACTCCCTACCCCATCACACTTAGCTTAATTGTCAAGACTGAACTGCAATTTTTGGATTTTTGACACTTTTTGGAGCTTTTTGAACCTGGTGCTCCTGTCCCTGTGTTAACAGAGCGCCAACGCTCCCTAATAGCCTTACATAGAGCGCTATAACGTTCCTTGTCCTTGACAATAGAGCACCAGCCCTCCTTTGGCCAATAAACCTTCCGAAATTGTTTTTTCAGGGTTTTTCCTCTGTGTCTCTCTTGTTGGGTCACCTTGTGAGTCAATCCTTCTTCCTGTCTAGATTTGACATCTGTCTTTTTTGAAGAACAAACATCTTGTTGTTTGGATTTTGTATCCTTCTTCACTATTGTTGTTGAGTTTTTCTGCCATTTGGAGTTTGAAACCCATGCATTGTCTTTCTCTCCTTTTCGACTGAGCGGAAAACTCTGGTGAAAGTCATCAAAGGCCTACAGATCTTTTCATTTGATTTTAGTTAAGATCATTGTTCTTCAACTTTTTCTTTTGGGTATGAATTTTGATTTCTCTTTGATTGTTTCTTTTCTTTTGCTTCTTGTTTTGATCACAACGAGAGGGTGTATTGTTTGTATGATTCTTGCTTGTGTTGGTCTTATTTTCATTCATCCAAAAAGGTAATTAGCAAGACAAACATTGTGTTGAATTAATCATTATTCATATGCAAACAATAAAAAGCATCTTCATGATTGATTGTGCATGTTAGAAGGTATATCAAAAGTTTTAGCATCACATCAGGATTTGATTGAAGAAAATTTGTTTGAGGACATTCCTTATTAGTGCTTGTTAGTGGAAAGAACTCTCTCTCTCCCTNATGATTGATTGTGCATGTTAGAAGGCATCTCAAAAGTTTTAGCATCACATCAGGATTTGATTGAAGAAAATTTGTTTGAGGACATTCCTTATTAGTGCTTGTTAGTGGAAATAACTCTCTCTCTCCCTTAGATAGATGTTCATCGAAAAGAAATGACTGCTTATCATCTTTGATGCATTTTTGGGACTGAGTCATAATTCCATTCGTTTCACTTCCATGCACCCCTTTGCGTAAAGAACAACTATAAAATCAATGCTAATTAAAAATTATTTAGAACTTTTTCTTTTCTAGGATCCTCCACCAATAGTAGACTAGGCTTAGTACTTTGGATTAGGCTGTGAGCATAACTCTCCAAAGTTTCCAAAACAAACAGTAGAATCCTGAGTTAGGGAGAGTCAAATCCAATTATCGTATAAGTCTGCCTGGGATCCCCCTCTCACACAGGGGTTACACACGAGGTCGCATTTGGGTGAGTTACGGAGATTATCCCTCCGTGGTTCAACTGATTATGGTGGTTAGATCATATTATGGGGATCACTTTGAGGTAAATCCAAAATTACTGCATGGAAGCCTTTTAGTTGATTTCTGGCTCGATACCCTGCCTGTATGTTCGGATCGGACTGTCGACTGTTCCCACCCAAGGGATAACTGCGAATTGGTAACCTTAGTGGCCATAATCTTTAGGGTCTTACACAAGGTGACAATG
>JASDQU010737939.1:105816-118813 GCA_032191745.1 Picea mariana
GGGTTGTCTCAAGAGCAGGGAAACTTCTCCCCAAACTTTCAAAGTGAAAGGGCAGAAGATGAGGATGTAATCAATGGTTTCATTTTCTTCTTTGCAAAGAGGGCACCAACTTGGCCCTTCGATTTGGCGCTTTCTAATCTTGTCCCAAGTTGGGACTTTGTTAACCAACGTGGACCACATGTAGATCTTAGTTTTTAATGGGGCTTTGAGCTTCTATAGACCACTCCACTACCAACATGGTTCCCTTTGGAGGAGGTCGACACTAAGTGTTATGTATCCCAATTTGGGGGAGTAAACCCCATGTGGAAAATTTTTCCAGACCAGTTCGTCATCCCTATCTAGGAGCCTAGTGTGACCCCGTTGAAGAGAGAAAATGTAGTTGTCCCAATGAATTTTAAGCTGTCCTTCCATCTTGAGAGTGGCAGAGTTGTACCGCCCTTGTTTCCAAATGTATGTGGATCATGGTTCAACAATTTGATTTAGTTTGTGGAACCCTTGAGTGTGTAAGTGGTCTAGAATGGCCTATGGAAGGATATGAGAATTCTCGCTTCTAGGCCACAGATCTGTTCCAATGCGAAGTTGATCCCCCCTACCAATTTTCCAAGCCAGTCCATCACCAATCACATGGAAGGATTTAATCACTACCTTCCAAATGATGGAGCAACTAGATAAGCTCTTATTGACCCGACAGATCCATTTTCTGACCAAGTCCAGTTTAATATATTTGTGAGTTACCACTTGTGTCCATAAAATGGTAGTAGTGAAGAGCCTCCATCAAGATTTTGTTGCTAGAGCTTTTGAAAAAATGAAAATTTTCTTCATACCCCAACCTCTCAATGATTTTGGACGAGCCAAAGATTCCCATTTTTCCCAAGGCAAGGTGTAGTGATCCTTTGGTCCTGACCAAATGAATTAGAAGCATAATCTATGGATTTTTTCTAGTATACCTTTGGGAATCTAGGAGAGAGACATCCAGTAGATAGGGATGGCCTCCAAAACCTCTTTTTTCAAAGTCAATCTGCTTGCCTTTGAGTGCCACCGAAAACTCTAGTTGTTTAGCCTTTTTTCTAGTTTTTCCAAGATCCACTGCCAGTCCTCTGTGAGATATTTGTTTGCCTTAAGTTGAAACCCTATATATTTTATCCCCTGTTGCAGGTCCTGTAGTGGGAAGGGGAAGAGGGATCTATAGTGGGATGATGTAGCTCCATATAACTCAATTAGAGATAAAGTGTATTTTTGATAGTTGATGATCATCCATGTAGCAAACCGAAAGAGTTGGAGGATATCAACTAATATTTCCGCATCCCTTGTTCTACCACTACAAAATATTAGAACATAATCTACAAATAGTAGATGAGTAATTATGAATTATGGTGAAGTCTAAATCCCCTGAAAGTATACCGTGGAGGTGGTCGAACCAATGGCCATGCTTAAACCTTCTACAACCAGGAGGAAGATAAGTGGTGAGAGAGGGCATCCCTGCCTCAATCCCCTTTCTGAGGTGAAAAAATGAGAGGTTTCCCCGTTAATCATCACAACAAAGGAGATAGAGGTTATGCAGACCATTATCCATTTAATGAAGGGTACCTCAAATCCAAAATGAGTGAGAAGTAGCCTAATGAAAGACCAACTTACTCGATCAAAATATTTTGAGAGATCAATTTTCAATATGGCCTTTTTGGAACTCAATGTTTTAAGGATGTGAATTCCTTCTTGTTCCACTCCGATAGCTTCATGATTCTGACGACCATTTAAGAACCCAAAATTTTATTTTGAAATAGCTTCTGAGAGTATGGGCTTAAGGTGTCTGGATATGAGTTTGGCCACAATTTTGTATATGTATTTGCATAGGGAGATTGACTTGAACTCCTCAAAGGAGAGGGGTTCGTCCTTTTTTGAATAAGAGCTAGGAAGGTTGTGTTGAAAGGTGGATGCATCATACCATTCCTTCTGGTTTCTTCCACCACTTGGAGGAAATAAATTCCCAACAATTCATAAAATCCAATGTAGAATTCTATCGGCCATCCATATGACCCCAGGTTCTTATCCTTCTGGAAGTTATGTAGAGTCTCCTTTAATTCCTGTTCATTTACTTCCGTGAAAATTTCTCTTTTTTTTTCTCCATCCACAAAGTTGGGATAAAAGAGGGCCAATCAAACAATCTCTGCAATACTTACCCTTTGATCAACTTTATATAAGGATTTGAAATAATTTTTTCCTAGCCTAATTATATATATATATATATATTATTTGTATTCATAACAAAATTTGGGGAAAATATTTAAGTTTTATTGATAAGATTGCATGAGAAATAGGGATTGTTGTTGGAAATTGTGTTTTCATTGATGTCATAGGTAGGGGGAGACTGATTGTTGTCAATGATAGGGGGAGATTATGAATGTCTCTACAAATTTATGAGCTTTTGTGTATTCAATTGTCATTGAGGTTAAAGAAGTAGACCAAGGAAGTCGAACCAGACATACGAAGTAGAGAATGCCCCTGTGTGATTATGAACATTTGTGTAGGTGATTGTGCATTGTTGAGCTTCTGCAAGGGCTCTGAGAGTTTATTGTGCAGTCAACCCAAATGTATTCGAAGAAGGAGATTGGAAGTCAAACGAGATGACCTTGAAATAGAAAAATGATATCTAAAGAATGAGATGGAGGCAAAGATCCTTATCGTTTGTTGAATGATTACAGGTTGTTGAAAATCGATGAAACATCAGACTTCTCAAACAAAAATAATCCTAGTATGGGGGCCATAGTTGAAGTATGAGGGTACAACACAAGAATTTCAGCAAAATGATATACCCCACATTCACAAGGAAAAATGATTTTGATGGGTTTATAATGAAAAATTGACAACGTAGTTTGAATGTAAATGGAAGAGTTGCTAAGACCTGAGCGAGGCATTAAATTTTAGTGGGGACCAACGTGCCGGATTGGGATATCGGAGCAAAATAATGGATGTTGAAGCCCCCAGTGGGATGATTTCCCGGTGACGTGGTGCCCTGGTAGTTCGATATCAACATATTGGATATTGACTAACCAAATCGAAATATCAATGCAATGTTGAAGGTTTTGAGGATCCATTGTGTTGAGGAAAAGATATGAATTATCTTACTCAACCATTTTCAAATCTTGCTTGGCTAAGGAAATATAGTCGGGAATATCACCCTATGTTTTATAGAGACAAAAATTAATTCCCAATCCAAAAGTATTAATTACAAGGGCTTAGGATGATTTTTTAAAAGGAAAGATTGTTGCAAAATATGAGATTTTTATATAACTTTCTGAACATATACAGATTGCAGAAAGTAAATGTGGAGATCAAAAGAAAAAGTAACCAAGTCATAGATTAACACAATTGAGACAGAATAACAATCACTTTATTTCATTCCAAGAAATCAAAAGAATCTTTCTCTTTACAAAAATCCATGTGAGGGCATGGACCAAGGTCAAACTTAGATATCCCTGATGAAAACCATACAAAAGGAATCTGACAAGAAGTAAAAATTGAACTTTAAAATATGGATCAACTTGCCACCAACTGCTGCCAACTTGACTCTGCACAATATCCTTTATCAGTTATGAAACTCAATTCATAAACATACAAGTATAAACAGACTATCAAAGATAGATCAACACCTCTGAAACAAGCATCTGAATTTCAACTTTGAACCTTGTTGTCTACAATAGGACCCTGTTGTCAAAAAGAGAATTAGGCCTTTAATGAATTGAAGAATGAATGAAAACTAAACTATCTCATGAAACAAATGAGCAAACCTTAGTATTTATTTCTCCTTCTATTCTCCTTTTGTTCTTCCTTCTCATTTGGATTTTATGCATTCCAAATCAGTTGAAGTAGTTCAACTACCTCATTTAGTTAAGTTAATTAAACTTAACTAATTTTAGTTTAGGGGAAATAATAATAGTAATAATAATTAAGGGTCTTTATTAAATAATAACTAAGTAGGTGGGACCTCTTGTGACTCCCTTTTATTTATTTATAAAAATAAACACAATTAGACAACCAATTAAACACATGCCTCCTTGTAACTCCCATAAATATTTTCACAATTTGAATATTAAATATCATAAAATTCAAATTATATCCAAAATATGTAAATAACCACATTATCCAAAAAATAGTTTGTTGTCCAAAACTTTCTGCAATCCATTGTCTTCAACAAATCAACCATAAACACATAAATACAAATCCATATTTGCCACTTTGAGAGGCAATCCTTTTTTTGTCATTGTTGTCCCCTTTGGACTTCCCAGAATTAGCCTTAGGTTGGGTGGAACCTTGAGGCTTAATATCACTAATAACATGGGAACAATCGTCCCTCAGGTGCATACGGGAGGAAACTGATTTCCCTGAGTCACTTGAAGGAGATAAGGGGGAAGCATCAACTTTACCTTTGTCTTGCATATGGGTAGCCTTAGTTTTAAGTGATTTGATAACATGAGAGGACTTAAAAGGTGAGTTTACAAGGGAAATTTGAGAATTTGGGTTTACAGGTGGTGGAGGAGGAGGAAATGACAAGTTGGGCTAGCCACGATGGTGGGAGACTGTCGGATGAACAATATCCTACCATCCATCATTTTCGGGAACTTATGGTTGCATAGATACATGGGGAGGCACAGGGATATTTTGGGGTTGGAAGGGAGGCCTCATTGATCTAGGATAAATTATCCCTTGCCCAATCCAATTGAAGAACCCAGCTTGAAAAAGTTGGTTCAAATCCTAAGGATTGGCATCAAAATGAATTGAGAATCTGGGCCTTCCAGGCTCTCTATTCCAGTTACCTCTTCCCCTATTGTTTTTTCCATGACTGCCTCTACTGAAGAAACTCATCCTATATGAAAAAATTCATTAGAAACTAGCCCTTAACAAACCATACATGACATTCTCTTTATATGAAACAAAGTTTGGCTCAAAAATTGACATAAGACCCATGCAATCCAATCCATAATAATTATTTAATAATTTCCAAATGAGCAGGGGGTGAAATAGGGTTCATGGGATATCTGGGGGGATTGTAATGAGAAAAAAAGTGATATCATGATAGGAAGTAAGAACACGGTTATTGCTTAACAATTCATTAAATAACTGGTTGTGCAATCAATACCAAAATATATCAGATGCCACCTATTTTTGTGTCATCTTTTACCACTTCCATACAAAGTTTTTAATTGATTTTAGAGAACATGGCATGTAAAAATGAAAATGGGATTGTGAGGAGTGTATAATGAGAGAAAAAGTGAGAGTATGGGAGAGAATAATACAGATATTGTTCATAGAAAAAAAAAATCAATCAAACAAAAACCATAACTGTGTCTAGATCATAATCCAATAAGCATCCATTCTAAAACCAAAATCATTTAGTTGTTCCTTTTTACAGACATAATTCTTGTTGCCTTCAATAAAAAAAAAATCAATTGCCCATAATTCTTCAATTATATCAATCTGTGCATCTTATACCATATCTATGCAACATCACATTAACATCATTACCAACATCATAACCATTCTAACCACAGTCCTGCATGCTCCAATGCTAACCTTTTATTTTAAAATAAAACATAATATGCATAGTGATTCCAATTATCCATATCCAATATTCATCCTTTGCAATCAAATAATAATAGACCCAGTACTAACCACCAATGGTCGACTTTCCAACACTGATTGACATAATCCACTATCATCAAAAGAATAATCGGGCCCGATTTAATCACACACAAGTCTTCAACAATATAATTGACACCAATCCTTATTCAAAAGCAACATTTCATCAAAGAACATGTACCCTTAACCTTGGGATTCGTGTACATTAAACATGTGCAGACTTCCTATAAAATAATTAGCCAACAATTGACAAGCCTAGAAAAATGCTCGAGGAGAAGCAGAAACAAATCGATCTCAACAGAGCCAAGTCATGCTCAATAGAAACAAAACCAATATCGCATGCATGTGCCTTTTAAACTTTGTTAAGACCATGATCGTGTTAGGGTTTAACACAACAATGGAGGGAATGACAATAAATCAACCAAATGGAAAGTCCTTGGGGTTGTAGATAACCCATGACCCCTTTCTTTTCAAACAAATTATCATAGAGATGTAATAACAGAGGCTCGATCAGGAGATGATCTTCAAAACCAGAGATATCTCATGTTCCCTTTTTAAAAAATTTATTTCAGAGAGGTACATGAGTTTTCTTCATTTTCGAAAACATAGAGAGCTCATAACCGTTTTTCCTCTTAAAAGAAGTTATCACAGAGAAGCAACCACATGTAATCAAGACGAGTCTTAGGTGAATAGAGAGCCCATGATATTTTAAAATCACCACAGTCATTTAACTTATAATCCAAAACTTGACAGTGAGGGTAATAAACATAGCAGTCAACCACCTCCAACTATAACGAGAGGATCGAATTCTTATAAGCACCGTGGAAATAATTCTAGAGCACAACCCGTGGCTTACTCGACACATATATAGGGTTCCATTCAAGATTCTGGGAAATACAAAGATTTGATTGTGCAACGCTTTTGGCAATAGTGGCAGTGAAGAAAAGGTCATAACAAATGATAACTCAGGGCTTGACCAAACAAAGTAAGAACAATGCAACTCCCAATAGTTTCATTGCAACCTAGAGGAACGAATCAACAATGATTGAGACGAAAAGGGGTGACAAAAATTAATACCCAGACTGGTGGTAAAAACCCGCGCAATAAAAAATTATAGCTTGTTACCCATTGTCATCATTTTCCACAGAGAACCAGAATAAAAACCCAAGTTGACTGACATTGTTTTAACCAATAACCAATGTACAAGATTTACAAAGCAATAAAATCCATTTCTTTCTTTTAAAACACCAAAATTCCACAGTAATCACAGAAAAAACCATAAACACAACATTGATACACAGTCGAAACTCAAGAAAAACACAGACCTCATGCAATCCTGAGCCAACAAATCAATTCATAATATAGAGGGACCATCATGGATGGAAAGTAAAGGAGTCATACCTGAAAAAATCGCCTTGATGGAAGAGTTGGACTGTGTTTTTCCTTTCAAACCTGAAATCGCGGAGCTTCCACAACCATGAGATTCAAATGAAATTATGGCTAGGGTGACGGGCTCAAGGGTGGTATGGAGTGACGTGTAGTAAATGCATGTCACTTCCTCACCCAGCCCTATTCAATTTCAATGTAAAGACCAATCCATTACCATAACATCAATGATTAATTCAATAACAATCCATTGCATAGTGCGCCACTCGAATCATATCAAACTTTAACAATTACCATATATGCTTTACATAAAATCCTTTAACCAAAGTGCATAGTATGGCAGCCAGGTCCATCACCTTCCATTTGTCACTATTAAATATACCTTAAGGTTTATATATAATATTTTTTTTCCGTAACCTTAGGACTTATCCATTTCCTTTTTGTTTTGATCAAGCTCCCATATCATCATATTATCCCTTTGCATAAAATCATGTGTAAGATCATTAATCAATGTTTAATGCATAACATAACACCTATAAAACAAAATAATCCTTATATCCATAGTACTGCCATGTATTGTGAGTGACCACGAAAAACATTTAGCAATAATGCATCAACCAACCATGTTGTCATAACGAATGAAACCAAAACTTGCATCATCAACTGTAGAAGATTGTGTAGGCATCATTATAACAACAACAAACATATAATCATAACACATCCATCATAGCGCATCTAACCAACAAGGGGGTCCCACCTACTAGTTAATTATTATTATCATAAATAAATAATAGATCTTAGCAATCATTTGCGGGAAATATTCATCGTTGTGATTTTAAGCATCAACACAGTGGTCTAATACCCTACTGGGCTAGATCAAATGCCACATAAACATCCATGCTTGAGCCACATGGAGGCCACATAATCCACATGTAAGTATCCAAGACAATATGAAGCGCCATGTGGAAGCCACACCATCTGCCAACATCATAATTACAACCAAGATAGTATGGTGTGCCACATGGAGGCCATCTCATCTACCACATGAGCACGGTGGTCCAACTAAGATATTGTATATCAGATATCAAATGAATGAGTGGAAGGGAAGTGTTAAAGTCCCAGGGGGGCATTATGTTGATGCCCTGATGGTCCATAGGTTCAATAGGTTGATGGCCTAATGCATCGGTGGGCTAGCTCTGATGCAACATGAATGACACATTCCATGCCATGTAAGTGACACTCCATATCATCTAACCAGATAGAAGTTAAGTATTAAAGGCACACTGTTAAAGTTTCTGGGGGATTGACACCCCAGTGGTACCAGTGCCTTAGTGATCTGATATTGAAAAAGTGGAGTGAAAGAGAAGTTGTGAAGTCTTGAGAACCTGGTAGGCTGGTAGGATGGTGGCCACAAAAGTAATCATGTCAGCACCATGACAGATTCCACGCCAGAACTACAAAAAAAACCATGTACAGTGTCATGTGTCAAGACATGTACATGTGCCAAGTCAACATAGTTATTGAATAGGGCTAGAGGATGTGATGATGTCATGACCATGTTAGGGGCCACATCATCTACTACATAGTTCCATATGTTGTATTCTAATTGGGCCACATGTCATGAGAATATTCGACAATGTAAGTATCGATATATCAAATACTGAAATAAAGGAGGAGCATGGTTATTTCAAGGACCCAGGGGCCTGATGGGCGAATACCCTGGTGGCTTGATAGATTGATATCCCGGTGGTCCAACAACCCGGTGATGCAGTGAAAATATCGACGTTTGCATTCTAATCAAGGGAAGATCAAACAACTGTTGAGCCCTAAGGTTGTGTTTCTTATTTTTGGTAGGTAGAGAGAAGATCAACAGTTCATGATTAATTTAGAAGATGATTCGATGATTGTTGAGCGTGAGGTTGTGTTGTATTGTTTCGATGGGAAGTGAGCAGATCAATGGTCACGATTGACTCCCAAGTACATCCAATGGTATTTGTACATTGACACATGTGCAATATGACCAACAAAAAAATCACAAGAGAAAAAAAAGGAGATTGAGGCTAGGTTCAAAGGACTTCTACAACCAATTTTTATGGACTGTCAAAGGAATTTGGACTTGATGAACACGAATTTTTGTATGTGGAAAAATCGGTGGAGGCATGGAGTGTATAAATAATGATTCCATGTTTATTTTGGGGGAGTTGAGGAGAGTAGTGTGAGATGTTCCGAGATTGCAAAAATGAGAGTGGAAGAGGGAGAAAAGGAAGAGCATGTGAATTGTGGAAGAGAATTTGAGGCTCTGAGGTTTGTTTAAATGGAAGGAAGTGAAGTGTAATTGTCCAAGGGTGGATGGGAGGTGCAATGCCTAAGGAATTTATGAATTCATACAAAATGTGAAATGGTGGAAAGTACTGTGACAATAAATACAAAACAATAGATTTGTACATGTGATGGAAGGAAAGAGATATTTTGGGAAGTGCTGACAGTTTGAGAAGATTGGTGTCTCTTGCAGGTAGGTGTTGTTGGACACACCTACCACATTTAGAGGGGGGGTGAATGAGTGTGGGGCTCTTTTTCCCAAAAGCTTCCTTCTTTACAAAAACTCCTTAGTTAACATTCAAAATTTATTCATTACCCATTGCTGTCATTTATAACCAGTTAGATGAGAACATATATCAGCAATATATCATCAACAAGTCATCACCACAAGGAACACAAAGAACACAAGATGTATGTAAAAAAAATTATTTTTATTATGGACAAATATATGGGGGTTTATCAACAACAAATGAATAGAGTACAACTCTATAAGAGCACCAACTCTATAATGCAAGACTCAGCTTACATCCTCAGCACCAACTAAGATGAGGCAACAATCCTCATAGATATCAATCTGTCAACAGGTACGTGACTTGTCAGTAGTGCAGCCAGCGTGTTCACACGCCCTGGCTCACTACATCCTGCGTATGAACGCGGTTAGTGTATACAAAAACCTGTGTATACCTTCTGAGCTGTTAGGGTTTTTCCTTCAAGATCAACTCAGAATATCTACAAACAATGTATCATTCTCTTCTATCTCTAACTGTCCAATATGACCACCAGTCAGTCACAACACATCCAAGCTCTCCAATATCTTTCTCTTGCTCCACAACAAATCAATATGAATTCTATCTCAATCATGTATAAACAACAAGTATACCATAGCAATCATGTCACTACTGAATCACAAGAGTACTACTCACTCCATCAACAAAATCAACCANGATAGATCTGAGGCCATAGAATGCAGATCTAGAACCTGCCTCATCATCCAAGAGCTTGGCACCAGCTCAAACACAAGTCTTCACCATTCTATCCACTATACGCTCCCTATCCTCTTACAGCCCACGTACATACTCACCATATACACAACCAGTCTGTGTATACCTTAATGTATATGCACCCTATACACAGACAACCCACGTATGCATCAGAAACTAGGGATTTTGAAGTTCTAAGAATTTTTCCGTCAAGATCTCTGATATTTCTGAAACTTTGATGCGTTCATGAAATCCTCCTCATGCTCTCTTTCTCAGAATAGATCTTCAATCATGCTCAAGAGATCCATACCTAATATGCTCTCACAAGAAGCTCTCCATCAATACTCCACAAGATAATCTCACAAGAAGCTCTCCATTGATCCACCAAAAGGATTCTTACCAAATGTACATTTCACAAGATATCCTAGCTTCTTATTTATACTTTCATCCTATAGGTCACTTAACCCATTTTTAGGTCACTTAACCCATTTCTAGGTTACTTAACCTATTTTCCTTATTTTAGGGTTAACCACTTTCCATAAATAGAAAGTTCTCCAATTTAAATATTCCTTCTTGATTTTGGCACTTCTCTTTATTATTTAAATAATCCACCTTGACTTTTTCACTTTTATTTTATCATTTAAATAATGATTTCTTCTCTTAGGTCACTTTGACTTCTTTGACCTTGTGGGCTTCAAGCCAACATAGGGGGTCCTCCAACTTCGTAAAGCCATAACTCTTAAACCGTCAGGAGTTATGTGACATTCCACATACCAATGGAAATGGCATGACAAGCACTATCCAATTAGGATAGTTTCAACAACAACTTCATTGATCTTCATATTATTATTCCATATACAAGCATGGGTCCTCCAACCATTCTTCTAGGATAACTCAATTCACAAAGCGTCTTCCCGTGAGGGCTTTCACCATAAGGGGACCACTTTGGAGTTCATCCATTTGTGTACCTTATCAATCATGATAATACAATAATGATTCATCTTTGCATCAATTCACCACTGCATCATATACATCATATCAATGATCTATATTTATCATTTGGTTTTCACTTTGACATCTATCATTCTCATCAAGGACAATCATCAATCAATCAATCAATTACTTGACATCAATCAAACCATTTGCATCAATGACACATGATCCAACAATCTCCCAAATAATCAAACCATTGGCATCAATGACAACATGATCCAATAGGTGCCTAGAAACATTATAGTTGTATGTTGGTTCCTACAGACATTGTTGAGTTGGTGCTCAGCCAAGGGGATTGATGTCTCCTGCAGGTTGGTGCCTGCAAATATTTTTGTTGAGTTGGTGCTCAACTAAGGGGATTGGTGTCTCTTGCAGGTGAGTACTTGGGAATATAGCAATTGTAGGTTGGTGCCTACAGGGAGAGTTGAGTTGGTTCTCAGCCAAGGGGATTGGTGTCTCCTACAGGTTGGTGCCTGCAAAAATTGCCATCGAGTTGGTGATCAGGAGAGGAGATTGGTGTCTCCTACAAGTTGGTTCCTGCAAGTGTTGTAACAGTAGGTTGGTGCCTACATGATCTTATAAAATAATTGTTTTGTGGTTTTCTCCCATTTGGGCTTCCACGTTAAATATTTTTGTACTATTGGTTGTATATTTATCATTAACTGCTACAATTGGTAAAATAATACATTGATAAAAATTGTAAGAAAATAAAGAGTAGTATTATATTAATTCACCCCCCTCTCAATATAAGTAAGTGTGCTAACACTTGCAACTCTATTTGAATTAATTATGAAATTCATGTAATGACTTATTTTATTTTGAATTACTCTTCCCAAATATCTAGAAGTGATTGATGGCCATTAATGAGGGTGTGAGGAGAACTTGGAAAGGGGGATGTAAATGGGGTCAGGTAGTGAATATATTGTGGGGATAAGGGGGTTGAGTTAGGCAGAGAGAAGGGGATTTTGGTTTGGAAGGGAAAGAGAACCAATGGAAACACAATAACTTTGAAAAATCGTAATTGTGAGATCCATCAAAGTTGTGAGAGACTGATTGTTGAGATGTTAAGATACCAATGGTGGGATGGTTGTTATTCTTGGAGATTTGGGCATGGAGGTATAGAAAACCACAAGGCTTCCTAGAGTTAGGGAGCTAGATAGGTTATTTATATCTACTTGGGAGGTTAAAAATTCAGTTTGGGCAAACAAATCTATAGAGGAGCACCGTTGGAATAAATCAAACATACTCAAAGGTATTTCTCGTTATCACTCCATGACTTTTTCTATCAAACATTAAATAAATCGTTGTTATGAATAAATACTTAATTTTATTCTTGTATTTCTTCTATTTAAAGGCTATTTTCTATAGGAATTGATTTCTAAATGCCATGCTTGACAAATTATCTTGAAATTCTTAAATTCATATGCTTAAAATGCATATTTATTTTATCAAATCACATTTGACTAGGTAAAAAGTGAAAAAAACACATTTCATTTATGTTTAGGAAGAATACAGTACAAATAGAAATATGATAGAATCAATAGTAATTCATAGCACCCATTGACATGTTAGAACATAATAGGGTGGGTTGTTCCTTGCACTATTCATATCTAGGGAACAATGCACAGTCGCCCTATGGAGGTAGAATACCCCCCCCCCCTGCTCTTTAGGATTATTGAAAGAAT
>JASDQU010737939.1:127738-140743 GCA_032191745.1 Picea mariana
AGGAAGCACAAGAATACCAATGATATTTTGAGGCTAAAAGGGAGGCCTCTCTGATCTAGGTTGAACTATCCCTTTCCCAATCCAATTGAAGAACCCATCTTGAAACAATTGGTTCAACTTCTGAGGATCAACATCAAAATGAATTGAGAATCTGGGCCTTCTAGGCCCTTTGTTCTAGTTATCTCTTCCCATATTGTTTCTACCATGAATGCCTTTACCAAATAAACTCATCCCGTATGAAACAATTCATTAGCAACTAGCCCTTAATAGACCATACATGACATTATGTTTATATGAAACAAAGTTTATCTCAGAAATTGACATAAGACCCATGCAATTCAATCCATAATAAATTATTTAATAATTTCCAAATGAATAGGGGGTGAAATAGGGTTCATGGGATATCTCGAGGGATTGTAATGAGAAAAAAAGTGGTAGCATGATAGGGAGTAAGAACACGAGTATTGCTCAACAATTCATTAAATAACTAACTATGCAATCAATATCAAAATATATCAGCTACCACCTATTTCTGTGTCATATCTTTTACCACTGTCATATAGAGTTCTAAATTCATTTTATAGAACAGGGCATGTAAAAAATATATTGAGTTCGTGAGGGGGGTATAATGAGCGAAAAAGTGATAGTATGAGAGGGAACAATACATACATTGTTCATAAAAAATAAATTAAATCAAACAACAACCATAAATCTGTTTAGAACCAGAATCTAATAAGAATCCACTTTAAAACCAAAATCATTTAATTGTCCCTTAATTGCAGATAGAATGCTTGCTAACTTCAAAATAAAAGACAATTCATATGCCCATAATACTTCAATTACAGAAGCCTTCACATCTTATACAATATCTATGCAATATCATAATCACATCATTTCCAATTTCATAATAACATTATAATCCTTCAAACCACAGTCTTCCATGCTCCAATGATAACCCTTTTCCTTTTTAAAACAAAATATAATATGCACAATGGTTCCAATCATCCATATCCAATATTCATTCCTTGAAATCGAATAATAATAGACCTAGTATTAACCACCAACAATCGACTTTCCATCATTGTTTGACATAATTCAATGCATTAAAACTCATAATTGAGCTCTGATTCAATCACACACGGGCCTTCAACAATATAATGGACACAAATCTTGATTCGAAAATAACATTTAACCAATAACATGCAACTTTGAGCCTTTTTTTTTTGAAAATTGAACATGTACAAACTTCCTTTAAAAGAATTACCCAATAATTGACAGAGCCAAAAAGTTCTCGAGGAGAAAAAAAAACAAGTCGTGCTCAATAGAAACATAACCAATTCGTGCTTGATAGACCAAAACCTAGTCGTGCTCAACAAACCGAGCACACATAGGTGTCTATTTTATTCTTGACAGGATCAAAACGAGACTAAGTACATGTTTAGGGTTTGACACAACAATGGAGGTAAGAGAAAATATCTTGACGACATGAGATAATATTTGAGACACAAACATTTCATGCTCTTTCAAAAAATTCATCGCAAAGAGGTACAAGAGATAGCTCGATCAAGGAAGAGTATTCAAAAACACAGAGAGCCCATGCCCTTTTTTTTAAACAAGCTATCACAGAGAAGTAACAACATATAATCAAGGAAAAATATTTGAAGAAACAGAGAGCTTATGCCCTTTCCAAATTCACCGCTGACACATAAAATTTAACTCAAAATCTTGACAGTGAGGGTAACCAAACATAACAATCATCCACTTCCAATGGATAACGAGAGGGGAGAATTATTATAAACATTTTGGAAAGAACGCCTGAGCACAACCTGTGGCCACCCAACACATATACATGCTTTCATTCAAAGTTCTAGGTGATACAAGATTCATCTGTGCAACTCTTTTGAAAATAGTGACAATGAATTAAATGCCATAACAAACAATATCTCGGGCTCAGCCAAACAAAGAAAGAACAGTGAAACTCTCAACAGTCTGCATTGCAATCCGAAAGAACGAAACATAACGACCACCGAGAGGAAAGGAGTGACAACAACTAATAACCAGACTGGTGGTAAAAACCCACACAATAAAAACTCAGAGCTTGTTACACCATTGTCATAATTTTCCACAGAGAACCAGAATAAAACCCCAAGCTGGACGACATGTTTTAAACCAATTAAAAATGCACGAGCTTCACACAGCAATAAAATCCATTCCTTTCTTTTAAAACAACAACATTACAGAGTATTCACAGAAGAAACCATAAGCACAACACTGATACACAATCAAAACTTAAGAAAAAACACAGACCTCATACAATCCTGAGCCAAAAAATCGATTCATAACACAGAAGGACCATCATGGATGGAAATTAAAGGAGCCATACCTGGAAAAATTGCTTGAGGGAAGAGTTGGCCTGTATTTTCCTTTCAAAACCATAAATCGCAGAGCCTCCACAACCACTAGAGCCGAAAAAAACCAAATGAAACTATGGCTAGGGTGACAGGGTCAAGGTTTGTTTGAGTGAGGTGCAGTAAATGCACATTGCTTCCTCCCCCAACCCTATTCAATTCAACGTACAAGTCAAACCATACACCATAACAACAACCACTAATTCATACACATATCCATTGTTATATTCAATGCTATATCCATTGCATAGTGCACCACCCCGAATCAATTCAAAACTTTAACAACATCCATATGTATAACGTTACTATATATGCTTCACATATAATTCTTTAACCAAAGCGCATAGTCTAGCAGCTAGGTCCATCACCCTTTCATTTGTGTCAATTATATATACCTTAAGGTTTTTATATAATCTCTTTTCCTTTTGTTTAAGATCATATATAAAATAATTAATCAATGTTTAATGCATAACATAACACCTGTAACAAAAAAATCCTTATATCCATAGCATTGCCATGTAGTGCAAGTGACATCAACACCATCTAGCAATAACACATCAACCAACCATGTTGTCATAACGAATGAAACCATGACTTGAATCATCAACTGCAGAAGACTGTGTAGGAATCATTATAACAACAACAAACATATAAGCGTAACACATCCATCATAACACCACTAGTCTACAAGGGGGTCCCACCTACTAGTTAATTATTATTATTATAAATAAATAATAAAGATTGGATATCATTTGCGAGAAGTATTCATCGTTGTGATTCTAAGCGTCAACAACCCTCAAGAGAAATTCGACAAAGGAAAGACTCGTAAGGATTCCTCTCCTTTAGATCTGATTCATAGTGACCTCATCGGCCCTTTTCTACATCCATCAATCGGTAAAGCAAGGTACGTGCTCATTTTTGTTGGTGATTTCTCACGCTTCACATGGATTTTCTTTCTCAGGCGAAAATTAGAGGTCTTTCAACACTTAAAAGATTTCAAAGCCCTTGTTGAGACACAGTCAAGAAAGAAAATCAAAGTCCTTCGAATAGATAACGGGGGAGAGTATGTCAACCATGAGATACATAATATTTTTCATGAGGTTAGGATTCAGTTGTAGCATATGGCTCCTTATACTCTACAACGAAACAAAGTTGTTGAGCAGAAAAATAGAACTCTAAAAGAGATGGCATCTTGCATGCTACATGAAAAGTTACTTCCACAGAGATTATGGGATGAAGAACTTAATTGTGCAACCTACATTCAAAACAGGTCTCCCCATAGATCTATCAAGGATAAGACCCCCTATGAGGCTTGGAACAGACTCAAACTGGAAGTGACCCACTTCCATATTTTTGGGTCACATGCATGGGACATGATTCCCTCTTAGAAGAGGAAGGCACTTGATCCAAAGAGCACATAGTGTATCTTTTTTGGATACCTTGACGGTGTGAAGGGATACATACTCATTGATATTTCCTCAGACCAAATCATCATTGAGCGAAGTGTGCAATTCGAGAAAAGTGTCTTGCATGTACCTCAACATCCGCATGAAAACACTTTTGTTCTTCCACCTGTCAGAGATGATGAGCATGCACATGCCGACTCTTCTTCAGATGAGAGTTCTGATTCAAAGGATTCATATGATTCAAATATAAAATCAGTACAATCAAACGAAAAATCAATGCATGCAAATGCAGATACATAGCCATAGTAGAGGCCCAAGTGGGCCAAGACTACTCTTCAGGATGTAGAATATCTTGTTGGGGATACAGCTGATACTAGGAGGAATCGATTTTATTTCAAGGAGCCTCCTCTTGCACTGACTGCCATTGAACCGATGCCACCCAGACATATTTTCTTGGTTTAGTATTTAGATCCATAGTCCTATGGCGAGGCTGCATGAAATACCTTTTGGGAATCCACCATGCAGGAGGAGTACAACTCCCTCCTCAAGAACCAGAATTGGGATCTGGTTCCCCTTCCTTCAGGAAGGAAACTTGTCAAGTGTAGATGGGTCTACAGGACCAAGAACGCAACGGATGGACACATTAGAAAATACAAAGCCAGGCTAGTTGCCAAAGTATTTAAACATGTGCATGACATTGACTATGATGAGACCTTCTCTCTAATAGCGAATATGGATTCCATGCATTTGTCACTTTCCATTGCGACATCCAAGGGATGGGAATTCCATCAGATGGACGTGAAAAATGCATTTCTTCATGATGATCTCCCTGAGGAGATCTATATGGAGCAGCCCCAGGGATTTGTGTAGGATTCATCTTTGGTCTATCGACTAAAGAAGTCTCTTTATGGCCTCAAGAAGGCCCCAAGGGCATGGTATGCCAAGATGGAATCCTACCTATTGTCACATAACTTTGTACGTTGTAAGTCATACCCGAATGTTTACATGCTTAGGACGACTAATTCACTTCTACTCCTAGTTCTGTATGTTGATGATTTGTTGATCATTGGTTGCTCGAATTCAACAATTGTTACAGTCAAGAGGATTCTACATGACAGGTTCTCGATGAAGGACATGGGCCCACTACATTTCTTCCTTGGACTCGAGATCAGTTAGGATGCATCAGGCATCAAACTATCTCAGGCCAAGTATGCATGAGATATCCTTCAAAGATTTCACATGATAGACTGCAAGTTTGTCCCGACTCCTTTCCTCTCGGTAATCATACTTGAGGATGGCGGGGACACTCCACTAGTGGACATCACACTGTATAGACAACTAGTGGGGATCTTGGTGTATCTCACTTACTCCAGACCAGACCTCTCATATGTAGTTGGAGCAGTCTCCAGGTTCATGCAGGAGCCGCATGATCTACATTGGAAGGCTCCAAAGCATATCCTTATATAGTACAGGGCACCATCACCTTTGGGATTCACTATGCAACAGACTCTACATTGGACTTCATTGATTTCACTGATTATGATTGGGATAGCGATAACATTGATCGCAAGTCCACATTTGGTTACTCACTTAGTCTTGGTTAAATTCCTATCTATTGGTTGAGAAAGAAGCAAGATATTATTTATTTCTTCAACTGAGGCAGAGTACGAAGGGTAGTTAACATAACCATTCAGGCTATGTGGCTACAACATTTTCTCACTGAGTTGGAAATTTAGTTTCATCAACCGATCATCATCTGGTGTGACAACCAAAGAACTATGAAGTTATGCAGAGATCTAGTTCAAAGGCAATGGATGAAGCACATAGAGATCCACATGCACTACATATGAGACTTAGTACATGAGGGGATCATCGACCTGTAGTTCTTTCTTTCAACAGAACATACTGCAGACATATTCAACCTTCACTGAGCAAAATTTCCATTCTCTGCACAGTCATCTTGGAGTGAAGGACACAGTTATCTAGCAACTATCAGTTCTTATTTTTACATACATTATACTTTGAGGGGGGGGTTCCCATGAGTTTTTCCCTCTTTCCTCCTTTATTTCAGTGTATCTTTTGTATTTGGGTACCTAACATGGCCTCGTTTCTGGGATCCATTCTTTATTTTCACCATAGTGATGTTCAGGGGGGGTGTTGGAGATACTTCACATACACCTAGTATTTATTTTTCCTAAGGTTTTCCCTATGTTTATTAGTCATTATTCAGTCTCCTATAGTTTAGGGAGAATATTCTCTTCAGTTCACACTTTAGTTTGATCAGTTAAGTGGATTCTATATGCCACATTGAGATCATCACCATGCATCATTGGGATCATCACCAACTAATGTGCATTGTCCTTGGGATCATCACCATACTAGCGCATTACTCATGATTCCTTGATCTCCTCCTCACTTCACTCTGTTTCAATCGGTTAACTGAAGACTAAGAGACTAGTTAGCTCAGACTAGGTGGCAGTTCACTCCCATAACTTCCTGAGAGACTAGACTAGGTGGCATTTTAATCCCATAACTGATGGTGTGTGTCCATATCACTCTAGACCACCACTATGGCGCATTGGCTTATCCTCTAGTGCGCATTAGTTGAGTTATACATAGTATATCATGTGTAAATTATCATTCATTCATTTGGTTAATGAGAATTCTTCCATTCTTTCTCTCCTACTTCTCTTTTCTCATATTTTCTCTATAAATTGTGTATGTCATTTGCTAGCTAGATTTACTCTATGCAGGTTCAACACATTTACAAAAACATTAGTTTAATAATTGATTAAATAGTATAAATGATCCATTTCAATTTACATTCTTTGAAATTAGATATATATGTATAAGTGAAAATTAAACCAAGTAAACTCATTCTCATACCTAACACATATTTAAATAAACATTTCAAATAAAAAATAAAACTTTCATATAAATGAGTTAATAAATTGTTTAGAATTCATCATTTTAAAAAAACTAAATAAATATTCATTCTTTTATTTTTAAATAAAAAATAAAAATTTCATATAAATGAGTTATCAAATTGATTAGAGTCATCGTTTTAGAGAAACTTATTCCATACTAAGGAGAGAGGCCTCCTTTCCAGCTATGTCAGAATTTCTCTGGTAGCCACATTCCCCCTCATGTGTCTGTCTAGTGAGAACCACCTACCAATGATGGTTGGCAAGAAATTGTTCAACAGTCTGTAGTTCATCACCATAGTTGGCCTAATGTATCATTGTCATTACCCCCTCATCCACTATTAATCAAACCAAATGCCCAATTTGATCGTGTTGCCTCACCAGTACAATCCTCTAATGCAAGCAAAAGGCTAAAAACTGATATTCCTAAGCCATAGCTAAATAAGGGAAAATGAGTGGCCAATCCCTCCAAGTCCTCCAAAGATTCATCTAAATCTATGTCTTCCCATCTTCACCTCAAGGACAGTTTCTCTCATATCATCAGCGAGATATACCCACAAGGTCCCAATCAACTGGAGACCATTACATAGGAAAAGTCATAAATGAGATCAAAAGAGGGCAACAGTGAAAAGAGGGAAAATGCCTCACACAACAAATATGGTTTTTAATTCTTTTTAATGATTTATTTTGAAGACAAATCTTATTGGTCTCATTAAAATTGTTTGGACAACAAGGACATATGTATACATGATGTTTTGGGACAACATGAGCATGACTGTGATCTTAAAATATTTTGACTATTTATAAGGATGAGAGTTACAAGGCGAATACTTGAGTTAATTTTTTGGGGTATTATGTTTCATGTTTTGACATCATTTAAAAAATGAAAATGGAGTGACAAGGGGTCCCACCTATTTAGTTATTATTTAAATAGACCCTTATTTATATATTATTACTTATTTGTCTCAACAAATTAGTTAAGCTAATTAAGCTTACAAAAGAAAGGTAGTTGAACTACCATAACTTATTGAGAAAGAATAAAAGCTCAATCAAATGAAGAGACAAAGGAGTAAGAGAGAATAGAAGGATAACTTTGCTATAAGGTTTGCTTTGTACTTGTGAGATAATTCCATTCTTCATTCATTCTAAGTTTACTAGAAGGCTTAACCATCTTGATGACAACAGGGTCTTATTGAAGGCAGCGAGACTCAAAACTGAATCATATTTTCCAACATCTTGTCTTTAAAGGTGTTTGATTTATTTTTGGTAGTCTATGTGTTCTTTCTTTTTTATGGATTAAATTTCATGACTGATAAAGAATATTTTGCAGAGTCAAGTGACAACATTTTGTGGCAAGTTGATCCAAATCTTTAGCTTTAGTTTTCTTTTGTTGCTAGAGTCTTTTTTTATGGTGCCCATCGAAGGATTCTAAATCTTACTTTGGTCCCTACCCTTGCAGAGGTTTGTAAAGAGAATTCAGCCTTGTATTTCAAAATGAAATCAATATAAAAATCAAATTTCTAATTTCAATCTCGCATGTGCATCTTGATGATGTGGTTTAGATTTTTCTTTTTATCTTTGTCTCTTCTCCATATACACACTTATGTAAATTATTGTTTATTTTTCTTTCTTTTGCATAGTTACATATAATATATTAAACCATCATTGGTCCCTCGTACTTAATACATGTGGATTAAGTGATTGTTTTTTTTTTAAGGCTATAAACCCCGAGTAACATTCCCAACTATATTAGTGAATCAAAAAAAGAAATATTTCAGAGTTAAAAAGAATAGTAACGGGAGATGGAGCGAGGCGGAAGCATCGCGGCTAGGGCCTAAACCCTAGCCGCCCCCGACCTGGTTTTGTTTGCAGTTCTCGACTTCGAATGCAGCAGCGTCCAGGGAGGATCACAGGGCCAAGGTTTGGCGTAGCAGTGCGACCCTCGCCTTGCATGTGTTTTGGATTTGTTTGCAGGGGCGCGTCCGTTTGGAGCAGCGACAAGGGGAATACAGGGCACGGATCCAGGCTTTGTTTGGCACGCGTTTTGGAGGCCTCTGTGTCTTGCTCCGCCCCTAGCTTGCGGGAGGTCGCCGCCTTCACCGATGGCCCCAGTCAATCCATTTGGAAGATTTCAAAACGTTAATCCGTTCAGCAGGACCTAAATCCAAGCCTTCTCTCTCGTCTAAGTTTGTTAAGAAGATGGAGGAGATCCCTTCTCTGGAGCTAGATCCAGAGGAACCTTGCAAGCTTGCCCTCCTTCTAGCAAAAAATGCCCTCATCGGAAAGTTTACGGGGCTATGGCCAAGCCCCAAATCAGTGGAGGCATGGATTGATGATCGATGGAAGACGTTGATTCATGGAAACGTTACTCTGTACGCAGTAGGCAGGGGTTTTTTTATCTTCAGCTTCACGAGGAAAGTGGACCGTGATTTAGTTTTCAGATCTGGTCCCTATTTCATGGGGTCGAAAGGGTTGTTCTTAGCCCCCTGGACTCTTGACTTTAACCCCGGAGCCGAGATCACAGCAGCCCCTATCTGGGTTAGGCTGCCTCACCTTCCATTGCATCTCTGGGGGATAAGCTCTCTGGAGGACATTGGAAATAAGCTTGGGTGTTTCCTAGACAGGGCGAAACCGAAGGGGGAACAGTTTACCTGCGCACGTATTTGTGTTGAGGTTAATCTCGAAAAAGGACTTTCGGATGCCATTAAGCTCTCCCTGGGGGAATGGTGCCATATCCAAGAGCTGGATTATGAGCAGATTCCTTTTAAGTGCCTCCGGTGCCATGCTTACGGTCATTTCGCAAGAAGCTGTCCCAAAACCTCTGAGGAGTCGGGTCCAGTCAAAGAAGATGAATTTCAGCCAGTAACTATCCGTCGAAGGCAGCCAAGGAGAAAGGATCCATTAGCCCAGGCCCCAAAGGCCACCCATATGGCAGAGGCAACTCTAGAAACTAAAAACAGCTTTGATGCGCTGAAGGAGGATGAAGCCCTGGACCCAGAAGCAGCAACAATTAAGGAAGATCCCCCGGCAGACGAAAGCCCTTCGGATTTCACCCCCCCAGAAACAACAGCAGCAAAAGAAACTCGGGTCTCAGCTCCGGAACACCTTTTGCCTCAGCAGGCCTGGTTGTTTCAGTCTTTGTGGAAACTTCTGAACCGGAAGACAATTCAGTTTCGTCCCCACCCCTTACCTGAGGGCGAAAGACCAATAAAGCGCGCAGAGAAAAGGAGGCTGCCTCCAACATTTCTTTAGGTTCTCAGAAAAAGTTGGACCCCTACATGAAGGGGAAATATTCATCCCCCTCGGTTTAATGTTTTGCTTCTGTCTTCTACTATGCTCACAATTTGTGAGAATTTACTCATGTATGCATTTTTTGTCATTTTCTCGAATTAGTTCAAGAAGCAAATGGGATTGCTTTCCCAAGACATCCACAAGAAGGTTGGCACCACTGTTAGAGGTCACCAACCTCCTTCAGATATGTAACTTTCTGATTCAGGCTTGCCAGTAAGCCGATTAATGCAACACAACCGTTCTAGTTAAAAAAAAAAAAAACATTCCCAACTATATTGCCTTAGCCCAGCAAGATCTGAAATTTTTTTAGTAAGGTTCCTCATACCTTTTCCTCAACAACTCTATAACAGATGCCCCCTAAAGTGTGAGGTCAAAAGAGGTGTATGATGGCCGAAACACTTTATAAATAAATTTGCATAGGTTTGGGCAAAGTAAAATTGGAAGAGAGCGTCGTCAGTTCTATAGAAAAACATCCCTGAGGCAGGCATACCCATGCTCAATAAGAGAGACAAGAACACAGCTGCCATAATTACACTGCAAATCCATGCATGACGCAACTGACTAGGGCATGACCATGGTGGATCCATGCAAGACGCAAGAGAAATCATAGCCACGACCAAGTACAAATGTGGATCTATGTCACATCATACAAATCAATGAGATGACTCAATAACAGAGCAATCTATGAAGTGCTCATGAATATTCTCCATCGCAGCTTGGGAAAGAATATCATCTAACATAAGTGCGATATTTCCCAAGGTATTCGTCCTTAATCCAAATCGTATGATTCTACAATATGTGAATAAATGAGCTGAAGTCAAGCATGGGAGAAACCGTTTGATTACTGGTCATTAATGTATATCATTAACATATATGGGTGAATCCACTGATGATGATAATGGAACCCAAGACACATAGTAAAATCTACAAAGTGTGAATAAAGGAGTTGATGTCGAACACTCGTAGATTCATTCGAAAAGAGCCAATGATGTAAACCCAATGTTGAAATGCGAGACTTACCATTGATTTATGCAAGTCCTAGGGTACTTATGGGTTTCTAGATTTCAATCTTGGGTAATGAGATGTAGTAGATAGGGTGAAATCTGTCGATGGAGGGCCTTGATGTATCCCCCATCAATCGACATGAAACATGTAAATATAGATGGTGTGAAAATCATAATAATGGAGCACAACTAACACAGGGATGGTCGTGTTAAACAGGTTGAAAGGAACTATAGGTGGTTAACGCAAGTAAACTTCCCCTGAACAAGTATGCACAACAAATAACTTGACTCGGCAACATTAGCTCAGATGAATACCATAACATTGGTCATGGACCTATCAGAGGAACGTGACACATGATGGAAATGGTGGTCAATGGGAGAGAATGGATGACCTGAATGTTATATATGATGATATAACATGTGCATTGTTCAAGGGAGACTCAAAGTAGTAATTGTTTTCAGATAATGAAGATAACAAGACGAAAAAATACTCTAAAAATTCCCCACCATGAGTAGTGAGTACCTATTTCTAGCTTTAAAATCTTGAGGAGGATAACAAATGCTCGATATAACTCATCTAGCGATGAGTCCCCCGATATATTTTTAACGAACCTGAAGGAGGAGGGGTTCGGTCCCATGTTTGGGTCCTCCGATGTAAAGTTTAACGAGCCCAAAGAAGGTAAACTCGATGGGATTTTCATGTTTAGAGAGTCTGAAAATATTCGATAAAGAAGACTCCACAATGAACTTATTGTAAAGTTAGTCTCCAGGGTCCGGAAAAGCATAAAATGATACCTAGGAGAACTCTTCTAATCATGCTTGACTAGATTATTCATTTTTAGTAATTAGTCTAACATGGTCGAAAAAAGGATAAACTATCACTCAAAAGACACCCTTTCTAACCTTTTACGAGTGTGAAAGGAAGCAATCTCACTCAACAATCTTTTCATGTTTAGAGAGTTTGAAAGATCTTAAAAGAGACTCCAAAGAGTTCATTTTTCATATAGCTTTTATGAGTCCGAAAAAGAGATAAAAGTATATTCAGTAACCTATTCATGTATTAATGAACACGGAAAAGAAGAAAGACTAAGCTCGGTAACCTATTCTCATGTATTTACGAGCATGAGAAAGAACAAAGACTACACTCGAGACTGGTTTCATTTTTACACAAGCTTGAAACAAAGTAAAACTATGCTTGGGTAGGTTTCATTTTTTGCAAGATTGAAACCATAAAACTAATTGTGCTTGACACTTCCCAATGGAAATTCCAAATGTGGGTGGTTGGTAATTTTCCCCCATCTCAAGAAGCTAGTGGCTTAACTCCAACATGATAACTAGAGGCTGGAAACATGCCCCCCAAGCTTCATTTCATCCACTAACTCATCTCCCAATGCCAATTTCTATATCCAATAGATCTCCTAGATACTAATAGGAAAATGTTCACCAGAGAGCCTGGAGGAAGAAAGAAGATTAATTTTCCTAGGCGGGTGAAAGGAAGGTTCAGGTATGAGATCTAAAGAAAAGACTCGACTCAAGGGAAGAGGTCATTGTTTCATTTTTTAACGAGCTTGACACAGGGAAAGAACTATGCTCAGTGATCGATTTCATTTTTTAATGAGATTGAAATCAAAAACAAATTATTCTCTTTGCGGGGTTGGATCCCCAGACCTATGTTTCATTTTTTAACGAGCCTAACATAGAAATGGGAACCATACTCGTAGATAACATATTGATCATGGCTTGCAAGAGGATAATACTTTGGAAGGAATACATGTCAATGGACAAACCTCGATCATGGATTCCAATATATCTTCATGAGACGGAAGAACAACTCTCTGGAAGGAATACATGTCGAGGGGAACGATAGGGGTAGGGGTAGGGGGATTATTCTCTAAAACACCTATTGAAAATATTACCATGTCAACTACCGAATCTAAGTCAAAAGAAGGGAGCAATTCCTTCTCATTCAGAG
>JASDQU010737939.1:140773-166746 GCA_032191745.1 Picea mariana
GGGAGGATTCCCCCCCCCCCCCCACAACTATCACCAGATGGGTTCGGGGGGCAACGATATAACGATAGAAGTTATGTTATGGTTTTTTCCCTAGAAGGAAACCCTCTTTTATGATGGAATTGTATTACGGTTGTGTATGAGTGTGAATATTGTATTGTGAGTGAGGAGACTTTGAGAGAAAGAAGAGGAAGTTACAACGGATGTCTTGTCGGTAGTATCCCTTCATTTTGCTAGATAATAAAATGAAGGACTTGGAAATTTCTCTGGTGGACGTAGCCCACACTAGGTGAACCACATATATATGTGTCTCTATTGTATTGTGTATCTTTTGTGTTTTATTTCCACATTTGTTTTATTTTATTGCTCTGCGATCCTGTTTTTATAACAACTAATATTAAAGAGAAAGGTAACTCGTAGGAAAAGAGGGTTCCCGGTTCGAATGTGAGCAATGGAGGAAGATGGAAAGTTTAGGGTCAAGAAATTTAACGACCAAAACTATCGGTGATGGAATATGTAGATGGAATATTATTAATATCAGAAAGATCTATCCCTACCATAGGGTGGAATATAAAAGAAGCCAATGGCCATGAAGGATGAAGAATGGGAGGTTCTTGATAGAAAGGCACTAGGAATGATATGATTGAGTCTGGAACCATCAGTGGCTTTTAATACTTCAAAAGAAAATACAATGAAGGAGATGATGGATGCATTGGATAAACTATATGAAAAACCCTCAGCATCCAATAAGGTATTTTTAATGAAGCAGTTATTTAATATGAAAATGTCAGAAGGTGGATCTGTTGTAGATCATTTAAATGAATTTAATATGGTTATTAATCAACCAAGTTTTGTAAAAGTGGATTTTGATGTTGATGTCAGGGCTCTTCTAATATTGTGCTCATCACCAGAAAGCTAGAATGTATAGGTCATGGTTGTAAGTAACTCTATCTCTAGCTCAAACACTCTAAAATTTGATGATGTTGTTGGTGTTATCCTTAGCGAGGAAATGTGACAAAAAAACATAGGTGAGACATCATGTAATGCATTGACTGTGGATAACAGGGGAAGAAAAAAGGATAGAGGAAAGGGCTCGGGGAACCGTGGGAATTCTAGGAAAGTTAGATCCAAATCTAGACTGGGAAAGATAGAGTATTGAAATTGTGGGAAGAAATGACATCTAAAGAAAGACTACAGAGTTCCAAAGAAACAAAGAGATGAAAAACAAGAGAAAAAGAAGAAATCAAATGTAAGGAATGATTTGTTACAAGATTCTTTGATTCTTTCTCTAGATAATATTTATGAGTCTTGGGTAGTAGATTCAGGGGCTTCATTTCATGCCACACCCAATAGGAAACATTTTCTAGATTATGTTCAAGGTGATTTTGGACAAGTTCAATTGGGTGATGATGCACCCTGCAAAATTGTTGGAATGGGTAAGGTACAAATAAAGCAAAAGAATGAAAACCAATGGTTGTTGAAATAGGTAAGACATGTTTCAGATCTAAGGAAAAATATAATTTCAATTGGACAGTTGGAAAGTGAAGGTTGTATATCTATGTTTACAAATAAAGCATGGAAGGTCATCAAAGGATCATTGGTGATAGCAAAATGAGAGAAGGTAGGTGTTATCACCATGACGATCATGCTTCAAATATGAGTTTAAATTTAGCAGGTGACTAAATTAGTGTAGAGACATGGGGTTATTTGGGGCTCAGGTCATATATGGCGATGATATGGACAAATATAGTGGGAGCGTGAAGGAGGGATTCCTATTGACCGTTGATCTTGGGGCATCCCGGATCAATGGTTGTGACCCATATTGGGCGACGAACCAGTGGGAGACTTAACTGATCAAAGGCAGGCTGGGGAAAACCACAATGGTGTTAGTCGTAGACGCGTGGCACCCTTAGAGATACATCGAGGAAAAATGCGGTCTGCCTAAAACCATTTTTGCAAAATCCCCGATGTCACATGTTCTAATACGTCAAATCAATGATTCATGTAGGGGAAAGCAATGGCTGGTCAAATCACCGCACACAACTCGTTCGGGTACTTCACGACCATGCAATGTCAACGGAACACCACCAGATAACGAACTCAAAGGCTAATCATTTGAAATGGATTGGTTGAGCATGGTAAATTAACGTGCTTGCAAATAATCTTGTCAGTGATTAATGATTGGAACTTGATAACTATCGATATTCAAGTATGGGGGGCATTATTCTACTCTCGGAAATCGTCGTCCCATGCATAAGTGGAATAATCTCAAGCTGAATCGATTTCTTGAGTTCTGTAGAATTAAAGGAGACAAAATCGTGGCCTCTTCAAGGTTGGAAGATATGGATAACGTCAATCGAACAGTGTCCATTGCAACGGAGTTCTCAACTAATGTGTCAAGCTTACCAATAAGTGAGAAAGAAAGGTGGGTTGTGTAGATATTAGCAACCAAATTTCATACAGAGCTTGCAAATAAATTAGAGTCGGGGGTTAGATTAAACCCTGTTACGAGGGACCTATTCATCAATGAACACGCAGATGAAATCTACAAGCAAGCAGCGAAGAAGAAGCAGAGCAAACGACAGAAAACAGAAATCAGAGCTGAGACGATGTAGAGCGTCGGAGAAAATCAACTTGCTTGGTTGAGCACTTTGAAATAAGAAATTGCCAAGCTGAAATGAATTATTAGGAAGGATCAAGTACATTCTAGCAAATTTTGGATAGATGGCAACCCTAGACATGACAGACCTGTTTCTAACGGTCCCTTTAAAATAGGATAAATGTTATTATAAATCATTCCTTTTTGTAACTTATATTTATTTTAGAATTATGGGGAAGTCTAAACGTTTTGAATTCCACAAGTAATTCCTCTATATATATATATATATATATATATTATCTCGAGAATATAGAAATCATGGAGAAAAGAGGATCATGCCCTCTGTGCAGGAAGACTTTTGTAAATTTTGGGGCTAGAATGAATATATAAATGCAGAAGTAGATTTTGGACTGTTTATGAAAAGATTCTAACTGGCGATGATATGAGTCTTGTTTTCTTTCATAGTATGTGTTTCTTGTAATCTTATATTTCATTTACTCTTCCATCTGTCTAAATTGGAGAAACAAAAACCCAAAATTTATCATTGCGATGCTCTTGGCTTAACAATTTAGACTATGTTTTATTCTTCTTAACCAATTCAGAATTCATTTTAAATATGCTTTGATGCAGTTATATGTTTATTTTTCCTCTGATGCATTGCAAATTTCAGATATAAACTCAGACTCATCGCCTCATTTAGCCTTTTCCCCTTGATAGTTTCATGTTTTGACAATGCATTTTTCATTCCTGACTCCATAGCCCAAATTTCATCTTCATTTCTTCAGTTATTTGATAAAAAAAACCCAAAACAAACCAAATCTAGCCACTAATTTCCATAGATATATCAAGTGAGACGAGAGAGCCCTCTCTGAGTTGAGTAGGCTAGTGCCTCGGCTCTAAAGCTGGTTGAAACAATTTCCTCTATCGTTTGTCTATTCAGTCGAACAGATTTACAGAGTGCTAACATTTTGGTGTTGTTGTCGGGGACAGAATTTAAAAAATTTCCCTGGGAAGAACGACATGGTTGAGTTCTAAAGTCTAAGAACAACAGGAACTTAGGCACATATTGGTTGTATTCCTGCTCTAGCGACTCCACACATCAAAAAATTAGTTTGAAGGTGATTCCACTAGTAGAAGAATCCAAAAAATTTCAATTTTCACTAGTGACTCCACTCTCAATGCAGAATCCAGCTTCCAAAACATCAATGGCGACTCCACTCGTAACACAGAATCCAGATCCTGAGACATCATTGGTGACTCCACTCAAATTTTGAATACAAAATGCAGTTCAGAGGATTCATTGAAAGACGATACCCCTTGGCTCAAGTATGAGAAGGCATAATGAAAGAAAAAAATGCTCAAAATGGTTTTTTTTCGGATCATTTTGCTATTTGTTATAAGTTGTCTTTGGTCCTTTCTCGAAAATGCTAGACAAGTTATTCTTTTCTTACTGCATGCAAATAATGAACATGACAATCCAGGAAATATATATCCCCCTCTTAAATTACATGAACGTCCCCCAGTTTATCACTCATTTTGATAAAGAAAATTCATCTGGGCTACGTGATGATCATAACCAAGTTGACGAGCCTCATGAAACTAGGGTTGATATTTCATCTCCTACACTTGATCCAACACCCTCCAAGACTCAGCATTGATACAAACCCTTAAATCTATCCCACATCCTTCATAATTTTCCTCCAAAACATTATGAGTATCTACCTATATTTGATGGGGAACCTAATAGCATCTCAGCTGAAAAACACATCCAAGGGTTTGAGAATTTTATAGATTTGTTTGAGATTGAACAAGAGGATGTTTGTATGAGGGCCTTCTCTCAATCTTTGAAAGGAGACACCAAAGACTGGTTTAAAAATTTGTAGCCAGAGGAAATTAGCTCATGGGAGGAATTCAAGGATGTCTTTTTAAAGTTTTGGGAAAAGAAGAAATCTTTAGACATACAACTTAGAGAGTTCTATTCTTTGGAAAAGTAGGACAAGGAAACTATTCCTATATTCAGTACAAGGTTTTCCAGTATCTATCACAATTTTCCTGAAGAAATTCGACCCATTGAAGCTGCTTCCATGCTCCATTATGCAACTACTCTCCATCTAGATTTGTCTCTTCCATATGGAAAGAAGATCCAAGTCCTTACAACAAATATTTTATGATGCTCGGGACATTCATCACAACATCCAAGCATGTGAACGGATTCAAAATGAGGGACCAAATGCTCAAGAATGTGAAAGTAAATATAAGAGGAAAAAGGTTGATTGGGACCCTGAACATAAATCGACAACGTCTGAGGTCCTCTTGCAGTTTCTTATGCCAATGATTCTGCAAAAAATTATATTCCACCTGTTGAAAGACGGGGTGTTGATCCATCTCACGATGAGCAAAGGGATGATTGTTTTTTATATTCATTTATAGATGGTCAAGAGAATGAGATTACAAATCTGTTTGTTGAAGAACAGGTCGATGTCCCTAATTTGTTCTTGTTAGATGACATCTCACGGACAGTTGATTTGCCTGTAAATGAAAAATATGAGGAGGATTGTGATGTTGAAGACTTTCTTTTTCAGCAGTACAGTGAGATAAGTCAACCTACATATTACAGTTACAAAGGGAAGAGTATTGGATCAGCCGAAGAAAATTATCTACCCTTGTGCTTTGTTGCATTCAAATTTTTGAGAGATAATTATAAAATCATTGTTGAAGCAAGTGAATTTGTGTTGATGCAAAGTCATGCCAAACCAACAAAACATATTGACAAGATATCAGATCACTCTTCTCATGCGCTCGATGATCCTATTCCTTGTTTGTAGAAGACCTTGTCAATTCAGAGGTGCAGTCACTGATCGGAGACAAAGTTGAAAGTGAGCATGTCCAGAAATCCAAAGAGATGGAGAAATGTACCTATGATGACACTAGAGAAAATGAAGAAGGTTTTGAGTCAGGTAACAGAACCCTGCCATTGTGTTTTTTCTCATTCGAACTGTTGAAACAAGGTAGCGTTTCAAATCAGAAAATATCCAAGAATGAAGTTGAAAGTGAAGAAAACAGTGGGCTTACAGATAAAAATTCTCTCCCCTTATGTTTTTCCTCCTTTGAGTGGTTAAAAGAAAACCATGAGGCTTCAGAGAAAATGGGGAGTTCTGACTGTATTCACAGTAGTACGGTTTTACATGAAAAGGTTGTTATCATTGAAGAACACCAATTGCACTCACATGCGTTGAAAAATCATTACTTGAAAAATTCGGAGTGGAAACCTACGCTTAATCATCAGATTAAAGAATAAGTTGATCAAGAAATTGTTGTTAAAGGTCATTTCCCTTCTCCTAAAACTAATGCAGATGTTCAACAACATTCTCGGCAAGGCAAAGTATTTCAAGATTTCCTTTCTTCCATTGAAAATGACGTAGTGGTCCTATTTCTGAACAACCTAAACATGGATGGAGATTTTGAAACTTCACCTGTGGAGACTCCAAGAAGTGAGGGAACACTTGTAGAGAAAGCTTACTTTTCTTTCATGACTCCTGAGAAGGAAACATTCTTCCATATGATTCATTATCCCAAGACACATTATATGGAAAAGATTTATAATCAGAATTCACCAATGATAGAGGGCTGCAACAAATCAACGTATGCATCAAATGTGAGTCCTTTTACATCAAATGAGTTTCTCCAACAATGGTTACTTTATGACGCAAGAAATCCTTACTACCAAACTTCTCAAAAATTTTGCCAGTTTTTCGATAGAAATCAACAAGTTGAATCACCTGAAAACAAAAATGCAGTGGAAGGAGTGAAATGCGATAATTGTTTTATGCATATCTTAGAATATCCATTTGTGATCCTGTTGGGAGAAGTGAATAGTTCAGGCCCTTCAAATTTTTTTAGAATTGGACTTATAGATAAAATTTTGAATGAATCATCAACAGAAGGGTTTTTGAACAAGCAAGTACAAAATAAACAAACGATGGATAGAATGTTGTCATGGATACATTGGGATTATGATTTCACTTGATTGACGGTCCTTTTTCAGTAGTTAGGGTAGGTAGGAGTGTGTGAATAAGCTTGTTGATCAAGCATTTTTTTCCAGTAGTATGTACAGTTAGATCCTAACAATTATTTTTTAGCATCCGATGGAAAGCAGTTTGAAAACTTTGGTTTTAAGATTTGATGATTCAGTCTCCAAGAAAAAACAGGATGCCCACACATGTTTGAAGGCATCCCAATGAAGAAGGCACCGAGCCTACAGTTATTTGCTACCTCATAGGGAGGATAGTATCCCTAGTTGGAGCCTATGTTATCACCATGACGATCATGCTTCAAATCTGAGTTTAAATTTAGCAGGTGACTAAATCAGTGTAGAGACATGGCGTTATTTGGGGCTTAGGTCATATATGGCATCCATATGGGAAAATATTTTGGGATCACGATCAATGGTTGGGACCCATATGGGGCAGCCTGGATCAATGGTTGGGACCCATATCAGGCAACGAAGCAGCGCGGGACTTAACTGATCGAGGGCGGGCTGGGGAAAGCCACCATGGTTTCAGTCACAGATGTGTGGCGCCCTCAAAGATACATCAGGGAGAAAGGTGGTCTGCCTAAAACCATTTTTGCAAAATCCTTAATGTCACGTGTTCTAATACGTTAAATCAACAATTCGTGTAGGGGAAAGCGATGGCTGGTCAAATCACCACACCCCACTCATTCGGGTACTTCACGACCATGCAATGTCAGGGGAATGTCGTCGGATAATGAACTCAAAGGCTAATCATTTGAAATGGATTGGTCGAGCATGGTAAATCAGCGTGCTTGCAAATAATCTTGTCAGTGATTAATGATTGGAACTTGATAGCTATCGATATTCAAGTATGGGTGGCATTATTCTTCTCCCGAAAATCGTCATCCCATGCATAAGTGGAATAATCTTGAGCTGGATCGATTTCTTGAGTTCTGTAGAATTAAGGGAGACAAAATCGTGGCCTCTGCAAGGTCAGAAGATATGGATAACGTCAATCGAACAATGTCCAGTGCAACGGGGTTCTCAACTAATGTGTCAAGCTTACCAATCAGTGAGAAAGAAATGTGGGTTGCGCAGATATTAGAAACCAAATTTCATACAAAGCCCGCAACTTAATCAGAGTCAGGGATCATATTAAACCCTGTTATGAGGGACCTAGTCATCAATGACCATGCAGACAAAATATACAAGAAGGCAGCAAAGAAGAAGCGGAGCAAACAACAGAAAACAAAAATCATAGCTCAGATGATGGAGAGCATCAGAGAAAATCAACTCGCTTGGTTGAGCACTCTGAAAGAAGAAATCGCCAAGCTGAAATGAACTCTCAGGATGGATCAAGTACATTCCATCAAATTTTGGACAGATGGTGGCCCCAGACATGACAGACCTGTTTCTAACGAACCCTTTAAAATAGGATAATTGTTATTATAAATCATTCTTTTTTGTAACTTATCTCTATTTTAGAATTATGGGGAATTCTAAACATTTTGAATTCCACAAGTAATTCCTCTATATATATATATATATATATATATATATTATCTCGAGAATATAGAAAGCATGGAGAAAAGAGGAGCATGCCCTCTATGCAGGAAGACTTTTGTAAATTTTGGGGCTAGAATGAATATATAAATGCAGAAATGGATTTTGGATTGTTTATGAAAAGATTCTAATTGGCGGTGATATGAGTCTTGTTTTCTTTCATAGTATGTGTTTTATGTAATCTTATATTTCATTTACTCTTCCATATATCTAAATTGGAGAAACAAAAACCCGGAATTCATCATTGCGATGCTCTTGGCTTAGCAATTTAGACTATGTTTATCTCTTCTTAACCAATTCAGAATTCATTTTAAATATGCTCTGATGCAGTTATATGTTTCTTTTTCCTCTAATGCCTTGCAAATTTCAGATATAAACTCAAAATCATCGCCTCATTTAGCCTTTCCCTCTTGATAGTTTCATGTTTTGACAATGAATTTTTCATTCCTGACTCCATAGCTCAAATGTCATCTTCATTTCTTTAGTTATTTGATAAAAACCCCCCAAAACAAACCAAATATAGCCACTAATTTCCATAGATATATCAAGTGACACGAAAGATCCCTCTCTGAGTTGAGTAGGCTAGTGCCTCAGCTCTAAAGTTGGTTGAAACAGTTACCTCTGTCGTTTGTCTATTCAGCCAGACATATTTACAGAGTGCTAACAATAGGTACATTGTATTTATGTACTGGTAATATTGACTCTTTTATCTCTTTAGCATCTACATGAGTGGATACAACAATGTGGCATCATAGGCTTGGACATATGAGTGATAAGGGGATCCACATACTTCACAAAAGAAATTTGTTGTCAGATATTAAACAAATTCATTTGGATTTCTGTGAGAACTATGTTTATGGAAAACAAAAGAGAGTTAGATTTCTCAAAGTCAGAAAAGAAAATAAGAGTGAAAAGTTAGAACTTGTGCATACAGATGTATGGGGACCATACCAGGTATCATCTCTTGGTGGCTCTCATTATTATGTTACTTTTATTGATGATGCAACTAGAAAAACTTGGGTTTATTGCATTCAAAAAAAAATATGATGTTTTTGACACTTTTAAGAAATGAAAATCTTTGGTTGAGAAATAGACATGAAAAAGGTTGAAGTGTCTCAGATCAGATAATGGAGGTGAATATTGCAGCAAGGTGTTTGATGATTATTGTTCATACCATGGGATTCGTAGAGAGAAGACGATTCCAATAACACCACAAGAAAATGGTGTGTCAGAAAGGATGAACAGGACCATCATGGAGCGTGCGAGTATGAGATTGCATGCAGGGTTGCCCTGAAAATTTTGGGTAGATGTTGTAGATATTGTTGTTTACTTGATAAACATAGGACCTTCAAGTTCTTTGGATGGTGTAATTCTAGAGGAGGCATGGACAGGTAAAAGGATAAACTATTCATTTTTGAATACTTTTGGTTGTGAAGCATTTTTCCATATTGATAAAGAAAATAGAACAAATCTTGAAGCAAAATCCAAGAAGTATACCTTTATTGGATATGGTGTTAATGATTTTGGTTATCACTTATGGGATTATGAAAATCACAAAATCTTAGGAGTAGATATGTCATATTCAATGAGAAGGTCATGTATAAAGATCAGTTGCAGGGAAGGAAACTGGAAGAAGAAAAACTTGAATACACAATGTTTGATGAGATCAATGAAAAAGAAATTCCAAAGGTACCAGAAAATCAACCTTAAACTCTTGCAAATGTTGTTAAAATATCTACCAGGTTAAGTAGACCCCCTTAACGATACTCTCATTCATTGTATTATTTATTGTTGATTGATTATGGTGAACCAAGTTATGAAGAGGCAATGCAGGTAGGCACTAAAAGGAAGTGGGAGCAAGGAATGAAAGAGGAAATGGATTCCTTGGTAAATAACCATACTTGGGACTTGGTTCAGTTTCCTATAGGAAAAAGAGCATTTAAGAATAAATCAATTTACATGTTGAAGGAAGAAGATGGAGGAAAAAATCGGTAAAAGGATAGACTTGTTGTAAAGGGGTTTGCACAAAAGAAATGTATATATTTTGATAAAATGTTTTCTCTTGTTGTTAAGATGACTTCAATTAGGACTATTTTAAGTCTTGTGGCAGTAGAATATTTGAATCTTGAACAGTTAGATGTAAAAACAATTTTTATTCGTGGAGATTTGGATGAAGATATTTATATGAAGCAACCACATGAGTATGAGGTCAAAGAGAAGGAAAATTTGGTATGTAGGTTGAAGAAGAGCTTGTATGACCTAAATCAAGCTCCAAGGCAATAGTATTTGAAGTTTGATAGGTTTATGATAGAACAAGGTTATAGTAGATGTCATTCTGATCACTGTGTTTATTTTAAAGGCTAGAAAAAGGAAGCTATATTATCATGATATTGTATGTAGATGACATGCTTGTTGCAGGGTCTAATATGAAAGATATAAATGTGCTAAAGATGAAATTAGTTAATTCATTTGCGATGAAGGATTTGGGTGCTACAAATAAAATCATTGGTATGAGAATATACAACCTTCCATTCAAAGAATAAGAATATACAACTCAGGTACCATTTCATATGACCCGTCTTGGAAGATGAACATTTGAAGTTGGAAAAGATACATACTAGCCAGAATCCTGTAGACATGTTAACAAAGGGAGTAACTAGGGAGAAACTAAGTTCCTGCTCAGATTCAGTTGGCCTTCAAGCATGAAGGTGAATATGAAAAAGTTTACAGGTCCAAGGTGGAGTATAGTCCAGAAGTTACAACAACAATGGAGTTGTTGTGATCAGTCTCCAAGTGGGAGATTGTTGTTTGTGGAGCCTGACTATCTTCACAATTCATAGGTTTGTTCCAGCCATTCTTGGACCCCATTCCCTAACGGGGGGTGTGGGGGGGATTCCCCCCCCCATAACTGTCTCCAGGGGGTCCAGGGGGAGTGGCAATCTGACGGTAGACGTTATGTTACATTTTTTTTTCCCTAGAAGGTGATCCTCTTTTATGAGGGAATTGTGTTACAGCTGTGTATGAGTGTGAATATTGTATTATGAGTGAGAAGACTGTGAGAGAAAGAAAAGGAAGTTACAATGGGTGTGTTGTAGGTTGTATCCCTTCATTTTGTTGGATAATAAAAGGAAGGAACTAGCAATTTCTCTAGTGGACGTAACCCACACAGGGTGAACCACGTATATCTTTGTATCTATTGCATTGTGTATCTTCTGTGTTTTATTTCTGCATTTGTTTTATTTTATTGCTCCAAGATATTGTTTTTGTAATAGGTTTCCACATAATTGACCTATGTTGGGGTGGATGATGATGGAATATAAGGACTATTGAGGGAATACTGATGATTGACCATCATATGAGGGCCAATGAATGAAATTTTGTGTTTGGTCACTATGCGTCCAGTACGAAGAAAACACATTACTCGAAACAGTGTGGACACAAAAAAATGCGTGGCGTAAAAATAGTATCGCATGAGGAATAAATTAAAGTCCAAGGGGTCGTGGACTACCATCACATCAATGTAGACTATATTCCCCCCAAAGTAGCAGGAAACTAAGGAAGCATCCTTAAAGGTTGACTAACCCTTCCATTAAAAGCCAACAGATTCTAATTCACTGGCACAAGCTGAGGTGAACCAAGAGCTTACCAAGCATTCGAGGATAGGATGCTAACATAAACTCCTTCTTCGATTATAGTATTACGAATATGCCTACCACAAACTTTGATAGCGATTTGGAAAGGCGCGTAAGAAGGAAGACGAGGTTTTGTTAGAGCATTCCAATCAATGGTAATCACATTGCTTGGAATCTGTGTTAACAAGAAATATCTGAGTCACATCATCACTCTTCAAAGGAGATTATGGGTTCGGTCCCTAGTATGGTCACCAATCTCTTGTAGGGATTTTTCACCCTATAGGAGATGAGCTCCATTAGGTTCTACCAGCGCCTAAGACATGAATAGAGACATAAACTAAGGATGTTCTTAGATCTAATTCATACATGAAAACAACCAAGGATCAGAGAAAACATGCATGGATTAACAACAAATCCAATAATATATCATAACACATAATTATACTAATTCTCTACCAATGAATACATAAACTTACATGAACAATTGGATAGAGGGAAACATCCAGTATGTATTCTATTAATCAAAGAAGCAATATTACAACTTATAGATGTAGAATGAAGAGATGGCCTCCTTCCAAGCTCCTTTCCCAAGTCTTGCAACCAAATCAATAAAGTAACCTTGCTAGTTCTTTCCTCCTCCTCTTCCATGGGAAATGGCTTGAATCTTATAAGGATTTAGAGATAAGGCCATACAGTTATTAAGATAATATTCTTGATCTCATAATGGAATCCTACTCAAGGCTAAACCCAGAGAAATTAGTGGGAGGTCTTATCCATTGAAATCAAATCCAAAAATAGGAGCTTCTAGACTTGGTCACTCCCTAGACACATAGATAAAGCGATCGATCGCTCCTTGGCAGGCCAAATGGAGCAACCATCCCTTTTGGTCTCCCCCTTAATGAAAGGAAAAGGTGACCATCCCTTTTGGTCACCCCCTCAATGAAGGAAAAACATGACCAAACCTTTTGGTCGCCCCCTCAATGAATGAAATAGGTGACCAAACCTTTTTGGTCAATCTTTTAATGAAGGCAGGGGGTGACCGAAAAGAAACTCAGCTGAAAACCCAAGGAAAAATTGGTAGGTTTTTGTTGGAGTTTGAGTAGCTTCAAAAGATATTCTTATTGTACTTGACCAAGAGAACACCCTAAATAATATTATTATATTATATTTGTGCCTTTGTAAAATTCGTCCATATTGTGCCTTGACAAGTAAAATGTAAATTAAAAGGATAAAGTGACAGGTCGGCCCAGACCTAATTTAGGCAAGCTAAACTACTATTTATAAGGGAGGCTAGCGCCTCATTTGAACTCACTCACACACTAGCTCTGTAGATACGAAGAGGAAGTGCGCAAGTCTTAGAGGGAGATGCTACTACAACTAGGAGGTGACATTGTGGAGGTTCTTGGTTTATCTCTTGAATATATCTTGGTTAAGTGGTGTGCTACTCTTCCCTATTCAAGGGTTAAAGGAGTATCTTCTACTTTGTGAGTTCTCTCTTGTAGAGAGGCATTGTTATTGGTTGGTGAATCTATATTGAGGAAGTTTTTTGGGTTTTTCCCCTCGAGGGTTTTCCCATGGTAAATCTTGTGTATGTTGTGGATGTTATTTTCAGTGATCCTTTATATGCAATTATTATGCTAATGGTTAAAAGTAAAAAAACACTAATCTAATTAATTGTTTAAGAAGAAAATTCAACATGGTTTCAGAGTGGGCCTGAAAGAAGGCATTTTCATAGCACAAAAGAACTCGTTGGATAAGTTAAGAGCATAGGAAGACTCTTCTAACCCTAGCGCACCTTTTCCCTAGAACAATTTTCAGTTTTGGACAAGTTTTAGAAATTAGGGTTTCTGCATAAACCCTAAAAGGTGACATCATCCACCTTGTTGGAGGACGTTGGGAAAAGTAATACCATCTAGGAGCTCGCTCTAGGAGGGCGCATCTAGTCCCTGGATCAGAATTTTGAAATTTGAAGTTTAATAAATTAAGGTTTCCTCATAAAACCATAGGTTTGCAGTTGTAGTTGTAGTTGCAATTGCAATATCAGTTGCAGTGAATTTTTTTGTGAAGTGTTGGGATTGATTTTTTATTGTCCTAGTGTGCCTTTCCCTAGAAAATATCTAGCTACCTTTAGATTACAAGTTGGAGCACCTCTCAAGTTTCAAAGGTTCATTATTGCTTGTCACTACTTCCGGATGGTGCCACTACCTATTGATATTGTCGGAGGTGTGTACTTACATATGTTTAAACTATATCATTATTTTAAAGGGCATTTGCAGGAGAAAGGATATTTTTTCTAAACAACAATCGTAGATCCAGAAGGATCTCAGATCCAACACATTCATTGAACCCCAGGTTTGATTATTTTGATATGCCTCTATTTTTTATGGTATTATTGTGATCTTATGAAAATCTAGGTTGAAGTTATGACTATCATACTAACCATTGGTCGAAATTAAAGTCAAAGTATTAGATTGATTAAGGTTGAGATTATAGAGTTTACTCATATTTCCAAATTTCTGTCAAGAAAGAATATTATCTTAGTACAGATGACAGTTTGACAAATACTTGTCATCTTGAGTGAAGGAGACTCAGAAGAAAAGAAACAACACTCATTCTTGAGGACAAGACTCTAGGTTCCAGGTTTGATTGATTAAATTGATAAGATTCAAATGTTCACATATCAAGTTTGATAACTGTTGCATTACAAGTAAACACTATAGTTGTGATAGCAACCTTTGAAAAGTTTTTGAATACTTGGTAGCATGTGAGCACTATTGAGATAAATGCTTATTGTAATTATTTACTAGATATAAGTAACATCGCCTCTAGGAGAAACTTCTTGTTTTGTTCCAGGTTACCATGGAGGAATTATTGATCACAACAATAGAAGAGTGTTACTCTCATTTCTTATTTTGGGCTCTTGTTCTAGGCAGGTCATAAGTGATATCTCTGAAGGAGCTACTGTGACGTTTGTTCTCACTATTGTTTTTATTATTATTATAAAGAGTATTATTCTTGTCTATTGTTTCTCCCTTATTGTTCTTATTCCGGGAAGATCACATGTGATAACCCTAAGGGAAGATATAGTGATGGTTGCAATAGACAACATATTAGATGATCTCTAGTTTGAGACATGGAGCAGACTATCCAGACAAGAAGTTGTATACACGACCATATACATCCATGTACCAAAGAAGAAGAAAACAAAGAGGGGTACTTTTGCGAGATACAAAGTATCTCATATGGAGATTAATTGTAAGGGGAAGAAGGCTCCAAAGATGATCGAACAAATCCCTCTGGTGCAATTGATCACTCTTCAGATCATCAACAGGAGTTAGTAGAGTCAAAAGAGCCTACCCATAATCATTGCAGTAACCAGGAAGAGACCATCATGGTCCTGTGACACTTTGCAGGATGAAAATCCATATAGCATTAATGAGCCATATCATGAGGAGCAAATGGCTCCACCAGTGGTGAGGCAAGCGGCTCCACCAATGGTGAGGTAGGTGGCCCCACCAAGCACTAGTTCAGAAGGAGCTAGAGTTCAAAAGGATTCATCCCTCATGATCCAGTAAGGAGGAGAAGCCTCCCCAAGGCCATTCATAGATATGTACAAAGCCTTATTTGTTTCCAGAGGATTCTCCCACCAAGAGGAAGAAGACTATGACGAAAAACATGGTCCTATAATCAGAAGAAATATATATAGAACAACCATGATCCATTAAAAGAGCTTGATGTAGTATGAGATTCAAAGGGATAAAATGAATATGTTATCGTGATGGAGTAGAGGAGATACTCTCAGATTTCAACATCTACAGTGAGAATGGAGCAGTCATTCTCAGTTTTAGAAAAAGTAGTTGCAGGTGCAGAGTCCCAGTTCCAGAAGGAACAATTGCAGTGAGAGTAGAGGACATACTCTCATACAGTGAGACATAGAGCCATCACATGATTGAGCAGATTGAGTTGCAGTTGAGCAAGTGTACCATTTTGATACAATTTGATGTGAAAATTTGGTTTGTTAATATATTTGACGAACACGAAGACAAATATATGTTTTTCAGTGAACACATTGAGCCTAGACATGTTCACTTGATTGCAATAAAACGTGTGATAAAGTATATGAAAGGTACAATTGATTATGGACTCAAATATATCTTGGATTGCAAGATAAGACTGCAAGGGCTACACATATTCAGATTGAGCAGGAAGTGTCACAGACCGAAAAAGTACATCCAAATGTTTCTTTAGTATGGGATCAGTTGTGATCTCATGGCTTAGTGAGAAGAAGACATGTATGGCACTCAGTTCCATAGAGGAAGAGTATGTGACAACATGGTGAACTTGTGGCGAAGTAGTGTGTCTTTTGAAGTTGATTACATAATTCTTTGATCTCGAGTTGGAGGAGACTTGTATCCTTTATGACAACCATAGTTGCATAAAGTTGTCATAGAACCCAATGTGTCATGACAAGTCCAAGAATATCGAGATCAAGTACCATTATATCCAAGAGATGATACATAAGAGAGCAAGTAAATCTCCAGTATGTTCCTACCGATGAGCAGGTAGCAGACGTGTTGACTAAGCATATGTCGAGAGTGAAGTTTGAATACTTCAGAGACAAGATTGGTGTGGTCCAGAAATTTTTCCCTCATGAGAGGGAGTGATATGCTCCCCAGTAGTGGGAAGTGAAGTGTTCCCCAGTAGCAGGAAGTGATGTGTTCCCCGGTAATGAGAAGTGATCCCCAATAGAGGGAAGTGATGAGATCCCCAATAATGGGAGCTACCCCAATGCAGGTTGGTACTCCAACGTAGGCTGGTATGCTACCCCAGCATAGGTTGGTACTCCAACACAGGCTGGTATGCTACCCCAACGCAGGTTGGTACTCCAACGCAGGATGGTATGTTACCCCAGCATAGGTTGGTACTCTAACGCAGGCTGGTATGCTACCCTAGTGCAGGTTGGTACTCCAACACATGCCAATATGCTACCCCAACACAGGTTGGTATCCTACTCTAACGCAGTCTAGTATGTTAACCCGGACGTAGGTTGGTATTCTACTCCAACGCAGGCTGGTACGCTACTCCTGTAAAAGTGCAAAACTTCCTATGATATATAGATTTGTGATTGACAACAAGACAATGACCAAGTGTGCAGAAGCAATGATGATGATCGTGATGAGAAGAATATCTTCCTTGATAAGAGAGAGTGTTGGAGTTTGAGTAGCTTCAGAAGATATTCTTATTGTACTTGACCAAGACAAAACCCTAAAGAATATTATTATATTATATTTGTTAAGACGACCCTATTGTGTCTTTGTAAAAGTCTGCCCTATTGTGCCTTGACAAGTAAAATGTAAATTAAAAGGATAAAGTGATAGGTCGGCCCAGACCTAATTTAGGAAAGCCAAACTAATATTTATAAGGGAGGCTAACGCATCATTTGAACTCACTCGCACACTAGCTCTATAGCTAAGAAGTGGAAGTGTGCAAGTCTCAGAGGGAGATGCTACTACAGTTAGAAGGTGACGTTGTGGAGGTTCTCGGTTTATCTCTTGAGTATATCTTGGTTAAGTGGTGCACTACTCTTCCCTAGTCAAGGGTTAGAGGAGGATCTCCTACTTTGTTAGTTCTCTCTTGTAGAGAGGCATTGTTCTTGTTTGGTGAATCTATATTGAGGAAATTTGATGGGGTTTTCCCCTAGAGGGTTTTCCCAGGGTAAATCTTGTGTATGTTGTGGATGTTATTTTCAGTGATCCTTTATATGCAGTTATTATTCTAATGGTTAAAATTAAAAGAACACTAATCTAATTAACTGTTTAAGACGAAAATTCAACAATTTTAAGGGTTAAAATGAGGGGTTTCTAGGGGATAAAGACCTAGATATTAGGTGATCTTTAGGTGATAATAACCTAATGATTAGGTGGAAAATAACTCTATAACATTGAGGATATGGCTCCTTCGTATTGGGATCTGATCCTAAGATGAAGCCATAACATAGGGGTAGAACACAACCAACCTCATCCCAAGAGAGCTAGCCCATAGAATAAGGTGGAGGATCCTCGTTTTCCCTCTAACAAGATTGGGACTCCTCTTAGTGAGAGACGGAGCGCCATTTACCAAAAGCGATGATCCCTTAACATGGAAAGGGGAGCATCAATTCTCCCTATACATGGGTAGGAGAACGCCACCCTTCTAAATTGCTCAAAAATGGTCAAATTCCCAGGTTAAAACCATGTTTTGACTGTCAGATAATGGGGTTTCTTCCTCTAACATGATTTAAGGGTTGTGGCAAGTGTTTCCATGGTGTCGATTGAGTTGTGAAACTTACAAAAAGTGTACGAGACAAGTTACGACACTTGCGACACTTATAATATGATTCCCAAGTGTGGAATTTTGACATGTAACAAATGCCCCCTAAAATGTGATGTTAGAAGAGAAATTGATGGCCAAAACACTTTACAAATTCTATAATGCAAGGGTGTTGGAGTGGGAGAACCTAGCAGAAATTGTAAACAATCATCAAACAATATTAATATATGTTCCACATACCTATGCTCAGAATACAAGATGACTCAAAGCATGGTCTTCGACCAATACATTGTGGATCCATGAGAACACTAACTAAAGATATGGCCACCAAAGATACAAAGTGGATCCATACCTGCATGACATGAATTGATTGCAGCCACAAAAAATGAACAGTGGAGCTACGAGATGACAAAACATAGACATGGATCAATACAATGTGGATCTATCTAACAATATATATGTTAGTAATATTGCCGGCATGGTGATTGTACTGAAATCTTTTACATGTTGAAATGATCTCCATTGCAGCCTGGGAAAAGCACATAACAGAGTGAACGCCCAACCCAGGGTCTTCATCATGATCTCGATATAATACAAATATAACCATGTGAATAGATGATTTGATGTTGAACATGGTAGAAACCACTTGATTACCGGTCATTGAGGTAAACCGTTAACAAGTGCGAGGGGAATCACCGATGATGTCAATGACTCCCAAGGTACCCTAGTACATTCCAATGAATGTGAATAAATGAGTTGAGGTCAAACATTCGTGGAATCAATCGATCAGGGGTCATTGATGTAAACCCATTGTCGAAAGAGAGGAGGCATGCCATTGAGGCATGCAGGTCCCAAGGTACTAATTGGTTTCTAAGTATAATTATTGAATAATGTGTTCAAGTCGATAGGAAAATATTCGTCGAAGGATGGACTTGATGTATCCCCCATCATCGACACGAAACTGACACAGGAAAGTGATGTAAGATGGTGAATCGAATGAGTATGGACCAACACAGGAAATTGAAACTAGTAATATTGTAGATGGATGGTTTGAAGTGAAACTTCCCTTCAACATGATGAGGCACGATAAGTGACTTGGAAGATTTTGACTCGAAGAGTACCAAGAACATAATGTGACGAAAATAAGAGAACTCTTCGACTGGATGAAAAAGTATGGTGACACATGGAATTGGTATGACTCAGAGACAAGCGAATTACCCAACTGTAAGACAAGATGCAAACAAGTGCCATGTTCAAGGATGCCAATAACTTCCATAATGGATTCCAAAAAACTTGACCCACTTCCTTCAATTTCCCCCCCATCCAGATACATGAGTACCTCTTTCTTTTTTAATGAGCTTGAGCAGGATAACATATGCTTGGTATAACTCAACTTCGGTAAGTCCCTCTTCACATGTTTAGCGATCCTGAAGAAGTAAGGGTTCAATCTTGTATGGGTCCCGGAGATCGACTCACATAGGTTCTTCGATGCATAATTTTATGAACCCAATGAAGGTAAACTTGGTAGTTTTTCACGTTTAGAGAGTCTGAAAAAAAAATTAAAATGACTCTACGATTGATTTTTTCGTAAATTTAGTCTCCCAAGCCCGAAAAAAGTGTAAAACAATACAGGGGATAACTCTTTTAATCATGCTTGATTAAAGTAGTCATTTTTTGTAATTAGTCTCGCGAGGCCGAAAAAGAGATAAACTACGACTCGAAAGATGCCCTTTCAAACCTTTTAACAAGTGTGAAAGGAAACTTGACAATATTTTCATGTTTAGGGAGTCTAAAAAGAGCTTAAAAGAGACTCCAAAGATTTCATTTTTCATATATCTTTTACGAGTCCGAAAAAGATATAAAAGTATACTCGGTAACCTATTCTTATGTTTTAACGAGCACAAGAAAAAACAAAGGCTGAGCTCGGTAACATATTCTCATGTATTTACGAGCACAAGAAGAAAAAAGACTAAGCTCGTTCTAGAAAAAAACTGCTACGTAACAATGGGAACGACCCTCAAGTGAGGTTCACTCCTAGTAGCATGTTTCTCCAGAGGTATTTCCCCCCCAACTTTCATAATAGAATCTAGTGGCTTTGCTCCAGTTTAATGTCCAGAGGCTGGAGACCTTCCCTCCAAACGTCGTTTCCTCCTCTGACGACTCTTATTTCTTCATTTAGGCATCTGGTTACTAATGGGAACATTTTTACTAGGTGGAGGAAAAGAAGGTTCAAGTATGCAATCCAGAATGAGACTCTATTCGAATGGAGGGGGGTCTGTTTCATTTTTTAACGAGCTTGACAGAGACAATGAACTATGCTCGTAAGTGTTTGTTTCATTTTTTAATGAGCTTGACACATGGAAAGAACTATGTTCATAAACATCCATTTCATTTTTTAACACGCTTGACACAAGAAAAGAATTATGCTCATCGAGACCAGGTACTACCAAAGGATCAAATGATTCTAGGGATTGTCGAATCTGAGTTGAAATCATGTTTAACATGGCAACCTGTAGGGTGGCAGGAGCGGGCAAAGGAAAAACCTCCATGAATGAGGAATCTGTAAGGAGACCTACTCCTACACTCTCGAGATTATTTTGTCCTAAAAAAGGGACATTATTTCCTGCAACATTGTGGAAATGTGGAGTTGTATAGTCAAGTTGGTCAACAATGATAATATTTCCTTGATGGGGAAATCGTAAAATACGAAACACAGAAAATGCAATTGCATTCATCGGATAGAACCAAGAACGACCAAGTAACAAATTGTAATCCAGGGGCACATCAACAACTTCAATATTGACCGAAACGGTCTTACCCTTCAACGTCACAACAAAAGATTGCAAGAGTCCTTGATGTTGAAAACCACATCCATCAAACACTTTCAGGGTGGTAAGAGACTAGATAAGTTTAGGAGAACCATGGGCTCTCCAACAAGGCAAAGACATGACATGGGTGGAGGCTCCCTCATCTAAAACAATGTGATGGATGTTCCTTCCACCAACCAAAATTTGAATTTTGGAATGCTAAGTGGTGGGAGAGTCCCTCCTTAAAATAATCCAGATTAAATGTGATCAGGTTCGATTCCTATGGATCCATAGCTCCAATGGCTGACAACATGGTTCTATGTTGACTTGAACACTATTGTAGAACTTCGAGGGTTGACATAGCACAAGGCTCATGCGCTAAATATTCAACAATGTTGTAGTTTTGGGCAACACAGGAATTTAGATTAAATGTCTCTTTTCAAATTACGCTCTTGGGTGAGCGTAACATTGCGTCAGAAATTGGATTCTCAATCTGAAGAGGATTGGAAGATGGAGGAGGAGTGGAAGTGGAGGGTTGATTGACAGCCTTTCCTTTAGTCTGATCACCTGAAGGAGTGCCATAAATATTCATTTGAGTCGTTACATTAACTGCCTTAAACATGTAGACCTCAGAGGCGCTTGATGAAGCATCCCCATGGTGGGAATGACCTGTGTTTCCTCCTTGCAGAGGGGTAGGATTTTGCACAACCAAATGTTGTTGCTGAACCGGTTGGGAGGTACCCTTAAAAAATTTAGCAACAACCTCACGATGAGGACAGTATTTTGTGTAGTGGTCTTCCTCATAGATCATGCAAGGAACCTTAGCCTTCCTATTCAGTTGAGTATCGACAGTCTTTGGATTATCCTGCTCGTTAGAAGATTTCTTGGATTTACCCTTGTTTTTCTTCTTACCTCCTGGTTGTTGAGATGAAGTGGATTGGACCGCATTCACCTAGGAGGTTTGAGCAGGAGCGGAAGTAGTTTTGGTGTCTGAAACAGAACTTAGTTCCAGAGAAAGTCTTGACAGATTGTTAGACGAACGAGGAGCATTAGGGATCAGATCGTAAAGTGTGGCAGACTGGGAATATACCAAGTCTAAATATCATGCATGACTGATAGCCTACTCCTCAGTAACAACGTTTCCCATAGAAACATCACGATAAATGGGAGGCAAGAGTGACTTTGCAAACCAATCTGTGAGGAGTTGGTCCAGAATTGGAGCTTTAATCAACCGTCTATGTCATTTCCACTCATGAATATAATCGGATATGTGGGTGGAAGAGGATTGTCAGAGTGAAGTCAAAACCTTTGTATCAGTCTCATACCATATAGGAAACTGAAAATGTGTTAGAAAGGCCATGGCAAGAGAATTAAAGTTGACAAAGGAGTTACACGACATCTCAATATACCATTTCATTGCGACACATGTAAGTGTTCTCTGAAAAATCCTAGACGAATGGAATCATCCATCAAAGAGTTGGAAGAACACCATAAATGGAAAGTCATAATTGTTAATATTATGGTAGTTGCGGGAGGTATTTATCTCCACGTGTGAACCTGACTAGAATAGAAGACTCCGGAAAGCAAGAGAAACCCTAATGAGTTGACTAATAACACTAGAAGTCTTATCGGCTCAAGAAGATAATTTATATTAGGTTATTAGCCTCCAAGAGAAGAAGTTAGCTAGAAATAATAATAATATACTGAACAGACACATACCCAGAAGAAGAAGTTGACCCTAGAAAATCTGGTAGAACCAGTATAAATATAGGGCGTCAGTTCTCATTTCACAACATCTCAGAATTGCAGACAACAAGTGGTGCACACTGCAGTTCCCAGTTTGGTGCGCACGTCTGGAGGAGAGTTGCAGGTGCAGCTGCTGCAGCCAGCAGTTTCAGTGTTGGCTTGGACTTTCTGATCAATCTTTTTTGATGTGCTATCCTTGGGGAAATGTGTGCTACCCTTTGTTTGGCTATCTAGCCTAGGGTTTGTTTTTGGAGGAATTATCAGTCAAGGTTAAGGTGCTCGAAGGGTGGCTTCGGGCTATGGTTGGGTGACGAGGGTATCGTCAATGGTAAAACGAGCACACCATCTTCTATTTTCTAACAGGTTATGGGTGCACTCCTCCTTCATTCAATCTAAAAGATGGAAGGAAACATAGCCGCTAGGATATTGAGCTCGTTGAGGAACTGTCGCTAGGGTTACTAGCAGGTGCAGTTGAAGAAACCCTAAACCTCTTGTTGAGGCACCTTAAGTGAATGGATTGACCTAATCTTTGGATAGATCAGTGCACCCTAGCCCAGCGCATCTCCTAATACTCTCAGAAAGCCAAGACGTGAAGTTTGAATTTCTGGTCAAAATCTAGGGTTTGACCAAGCCAAGCAGCCATGATGAACTCTATGAAATATGAGAACAAGTTAGATGGAGCCTCTAACTTCAGAGTGTGGAAGACAAGGATTGACCTCATCCTTTCCAAGAATAAAGTGTTGGATATCGTGAAAGGAAAGATCGTGAAGCCAGAGTTTGAAGAAGGAGAAGAGAAGGAACTGCAGAACATTGCAGCTATGAAGAAGTTCAAAGATGTTGACATCAATGCCATGAGTATCATAGTGGATTCTATAAAAGACCACTTGATACCCTACATCTCCCATCTTGACTCATCGAAGAAGAGATGTACGATGCCCTAACAAATCTCTTCTCAGTCAAAAACATCGGACAAGTTATGAGTCTGAAGAATGAGCTCCGTGACWTGAAGATGAATGAGGATGACAACATAACATCATACTTTGTAAGAATATCCCAGTTAAGAGATCAACTACAAGCTATTGAAGAGATCACTTCAGAGAAGGAACTGGTGAACGTAGTACTCAATGGTCTTCCCAAGACATRGGATGCATTTGCCGCAAGCATGAACACAAGAAAGGAGTACCCGACATTTGAAGAACTTTGGACTTGTGCTCAAGAAGAATCAAGGATTAATACAAAAGAGAAACCCCAAAATAAGTACAACGATCAAGCTTTCACGGCAAGATTCAAGAACTTCAAGAACAAAAGGAAGTTTGGTTCAAGAAGGAAGTCAAATCAAGAGAAAGACATTTCAAAAGTGCAATGCTTCAACTATCAAAAGTACGGTCACTACAAGAATCAATGTCCCAAACTAAAGAAAAGGACAGAGAAACACGAAGCATCGATTGCCGAAGAAAAGGAACCTACAAAGAAGACTAAGCAGGATGGAAGAGACTTCTTCTTCTAAAAATGTAACAACTCTCTTCTTATTTCCTGTACATATCTTGTTTGCATCATCCCTGTACATATCTTGTTTGCATCGTCCCTATACATATCTTGTATATCTATCTCTTGGAAGACAATGTGTTCTAAGAATAACTATACCTATGGAAGAACAAACAAGATGAAAAGAAATATCATTAGATAATACACATGAAAGAGTGAAATACAAATCATATGGAAGCTATTGCAAGATAAGCCGAATCAATCATAAAGAGACTTAGAAGAAGCAAAGAAATCGAGAGGGAATTGGAAAAATACTTATGACGTTTTGTAGAAAGCATGGACTCTATTAGACAAGAGAGCAAATTATATATTGCAGAAAACAATAAGGATGAAGATGGAAGTGTGGACTCTATTATATAAGGATGTAGATGGAAGCATGGACTCTGTCAGACAGAGGAAGCAGATTATATGTACTTATACATGAAGCAAGGATTAGGAGGGAGCTAATCCCATGATCCATTGAAGATGATGAAATATATATCCATGGTAGCAGCCATGAAAGATAGTACGTGTTCAGTTCAACCGTAGAAGAAGACTTATTCGAAGAGAAGTCTTAAAGTATTCCTGGTTGTCCATCCAGATCCATGGTCCTATGATGAAAGGAAGCAGTGGAATCTCTAGGGAATGGAATCTATAAGAAACTCCATGGACCCAAGAGCTAAAGAAAAACATGAAGAATAACATGAAGATTCCAAGAAAGAAAGAAAAACCAGAACAACCAGTCATAATATCAAGAATCACTAGATTACCAGCCTAATATGAACTCACTAGAAGCAATCAAGCAGAAGAACTTGAAGTCGTGATGAAGAATTGTGTATGGAAGACTTATGAATAAAAGAATTGCAAGATCTAGAACCAGAGGTTCTCCCAGATGGAGGGAGAAGACTATGATGATTACTTGTTCCAATAAACCAGACTTATCTCTACATGAGTCATTATATCATCTGCAACATCCATGCGTTGGAATTCTACATCAGATGAATGCAAAGAATGTTCTCCAGAGAAATTGAATAAAGAACATATAGAAAGAAACTTCAAGACTTTGAGGCATACCAGAAAGATACTCCCGTATGCAGATAGAAGAAGATAACTTGGTGGAGAACCTCCAGTGCACAGCAGAAGCATGGTGAAGATTTCCTATAAAATCAAGATGACTACTCAGTAGATCAGATCTCATGATAACAGAAGAAGTGCCACATAGATATGTTCCATATTTCCAACTATGATATACTCTACTGTTCAGATCTACATGAAGCCTTCACAGTGTTCCAAACTAAAGTACATTTGAAATCAAGCATTACATTATCCATGATGAAGTCCAGAAAGGAGAAAATGATTCTCCAATACATATCCCCACAGATGAGAAAATAAGAAGACATTTTGGTAAAACTTCTATCCAAGATGAAAGAGTTTGTGTACTCAAGCTGGAGCTTGTGGAAACAACTTCCTTCTTATTGAAAAAGGAAGAAATGATTCTCCAAGTTAGGAGAGAGCACTGAAAACATTATTGAAGACATTCATCCTTAAAAATTGAAAAATAGTCCATCTTGGATAGATGCTTTCCTGTTCGGAAAGTGGATTGAGATTTCTGACGGACAGTGACTTTCCATTGTGGTTAACATGGGAAGTAGTATGATTGTTGATGTATCATAGACAATGACTTCCCATTGTGGTTAACATGGGGAGTGGTCTAGGGAAGTCTCTCTTCTTGAGGGTTACTCAAGAAGACTGGCCCGCCTCGCCGGACAACGATTTCTCATTGT
>JASDQU010737940.1:39930-50662 GCA_032191745.1 Picea mariana
TTAATCAATATTGTTCTTTGCACCAGCTTATTGTCTGGCCTTTGGAGGCTTATATATTCAGTCTTGAGCATTTTTTAGCAGTTATTATTCCAGTTGGATATTCTTATTGGTCTTCTTCCATATCTGCATATATGTTGTATCAAGATCTCTATATTATCTATATAAAGGTCAAATCTGAGCTATTTCATTCCATATTGGTGTTTCTTGTTGTATCTTGTCTTTTCTTATGTTATATCTTTAGATCCATGTCTATATGATTTTATCTCATAAACATAAACCCTAATGTGCAACTTCATGAGTAAACCTGCAAGCACACAACTAAACAAACAACAAACAATGAATAGTTAGTGTTTCCAACAAAAAAATGTCTTGGGAACATTACAATGGTATCAGAGCATTAATCCTCCCAGCCAGTGAGGATTAGCGCATGCATAAATTTAGTGGTATCTCTATGGGAAGATGTAGAAAGAAAACAGGTGAACCAGAGGTAGAAATGGAAGTTTCAGGTGAGGACAGTGAGCCACAAATTCTAGCAGGTTTTGCAAAGGAGTTAGTAGACTCCATAAATCAGATAGAAAGTGCACTTGTGCACCATCTACAAGAGAACCAGAAAAAAATACACATGGGATAGTTTGAAATGAGGGATACATTGGAAAGAGTTAATTCCATCCAAGAGAAGATTGTACAAATCCTATTACAGATGACCCATGCAGGAAAGGGGCCAGAAATCTATGCAAACAAATAATCTAGTGGTTCCCATGGGGAGACTAGACCTCATGAGGAGCAGATCTTTCACTACCACACTGAGGGGCGAAGTTTTGGAGGAGGAGATTCTAAGGGGATAGCATATAGTATAACTACCCCTAGACCCTACCTACCTACATTTTTGGATAACTAGCCACAACACAACCACCATGATGAGATTGAGGACAATTTTGAGCAATATGCCATGGAATATGACTCAATGAGTAAAGGATTCAAAAGAAAAGTCACACTGGACCAATATTGTGGGATCAAATTTATGGGTAAGCCCAAAAAGTATCACCGAAACAACTATGAATTGGAGCGCAGGGAAGGAAATATGGATATCCCATACTTTGATGGGTTTTCCAAGGTGACTGCATAAGATTGGGTGCAGAAGCTTGATACCTACTCACAACTTAACCCAATGAGAGAGATGGATGCCATCAAGTTTTCCACCATTTACTTGGAGGGAAAATATCATGAATGGTGGTACCATGGGTTAACCAAATTGGGCCATAATCATATTACTGCTTACACAGAGTTCACACAGAGGCTTATTGACAGGTTTGACCAGGGGGATCGAGAACTGCATTTTAGGTAACTCACCTAGCTCAAAAAGACAGGGTCACCAGAGGTATATATAGAGGAGTTTCAAAGGATATAATTTATGATTCAATATGTGTATCAAGAGAGACTAATGATTCTCTTCACAGAGGGGTTGATGGAACCCTTAAGGGGTTGGCTCAAGACTTTTAAGCCTACCAACATACATGATGCTATATGGAAGACTAGGAACTTGGGATCAACAAAAAAGAATAAATTTACCCCTAGAAATCCTCTAAAACCAGGGTGAAGAGACCAAATACCCCCCATGAACCAAGGAAGATACCAAAGGGGGTTTGACCGAGGAAGAGGTAGAATGGATGAAACTACTAGGAGGGAATTGAGAAGGAAGAGCCTTGGGATCAAACACAGAAATGCATGGGTAAAGGCAAGGCTCACTACATTGAAGTGATTTCTGATTATGATGAGGAGGAAGGTTTTGGCCATCTATAGAACATGGAGGAAGATCCCACAGAAAATGTATATGAGGAGGATGCAGGTCGTGGCCTTACAACATATGAGAAGGTAGCAATAGCATCAATCAGTGGGGTACCCAAATTCAACNTCAGTTCTCATTGATGGGGGTGCTTCACACAACTTCATTGATTTATCCCTACTACAAAGAAGACATATACCTATAGCTAAATTTGAAGGGTTTCGTGTGAAGGTAGCAGGGGGGTGCACTATGCCTTGTGACAGGTATATTCCAGAAATGAAACTTACATTGGGCATGAATGATTTGGAACAATATTTCTATGTAATTGATCTTCCAAACACTAACATCATCCTTGGAGTTCAATGGATTAGTATGTTGGAGCCAATCACTACCAACTACAAGACCATGGAGACGACTTTCATGGAGGAAAATGGGAAAAAGGTGGTACTCACGGGTATGGCATGAAACACACCTAGAGTGGTGACAACAAAGCACATGGAGGCCATATTAAGGAGGGAGGACATTTTGTATGCAGAAAAATATAGAATATCGGTTTGGGTGGATAAGAAGGGGGATACTCATTACTCTCTAGAGATTCAAAGAATCATTGATAGGCACATCAAGGTATTTTAACCCATTCTACTAGGAGCACCACCAGATAGGGGGTTTGAGCACATCATAGAATCGGAAGAGAGAATGAAGCCTATCATCACCACTCCTTACAGGAACCCAAATAAGTATAAAGATGAGATTGAGAAGGCCATCAAAGAGTTGTTATATATGGGCCACATTATGCCAAGTTCCAATCCCTTTGCATCTTCAGTGGTGTTAGTTAAAAACAAGGACAGAACCATGCGCATGTGCATTGATTACAGGGAATTGAATAAGAAGATGATCAAGAACTGATACCCCATCCCTAGGATTGATGAGCTATTGAATGAGCTTCATGAGGTTGTATACTTCACAAATATTGAACTGCGCTCTGGCTATCATCAAATAAAAATGAGGAAGAAATATGTACCCAAGACCGCTTTCAGATGTCACTATGGTCACTATGAGTTCTTGGTAATGCCCTTTGGGCTAACTAATGCACCATCCACCTTCCAATATTGCATGAATCATGTCTTTAACAAGAAATTAAGGAAGTTCCTCTTGGTCTTTTTTGATGACTTGTTGATCTACAACAAAACATGGGAGGAGCATCTGCAATAGGTTGAACAGATTTTAGCCATTATGGAAAGACAATCTCTATATGCTAAAGAATCCAAATGTGAATTTGGAATGACAGAGGTACTCTATTTGGGACACATCATCGAGGTGAAAGGGGTACAGGTACACCAAGAGAAGATACATGCTATACTTGATTGGCAAACACCTAAGACACTTATCTAATTAAAAGTTTTTCTTGGTATCTGTTGCTATTAAAAGAGGTTTGTCAAAGGTTTCTCTCAACTTTGCACACCTTTGACCAATTTGACTAGGAAGGGTGCATTCAAGTGGATTCTAGAAGCACAATTGAATTTTGACAAGATGAAGAAGGTAATGAGCACTTTTTTGGTATTGGCTCTACCAGATTTCGCACAACCCTTTACAATGGAGTGTGATGCCTCAAGGGAGGGCATTGGAGTAGTTATTATGTAGAATAGGCACCATATTACTTATGAGAGAAAAAAACTAAGGGGTCCTAAGCTTATCTACATCATCTATGACAAAGAGATGTTATCCATCATGCATGCATTGGCTAAGTTCAATCAATACTTTGTTGGGAAAAAATTTGTTGTGAGGACAGATCACAACAGCCTCAAGTACTTTCTGGATCAAAAGGAATTAAATGAGAGGCAACATAAATGGGTTAGCAAGATCTAGGCTTATGACTTTGACATTGATTTTGTAAAAGGGAAAAATAATGTGGTGGTAGATGCCTTATCCAAAAGACCATCATTTTATGATATGACTGACTTTTCAGTTGACTGGAAAGCCCACCTTTTGGTGGAATACTCAAAAAACAGGTTTGCATGCGAATTGATGAATGGGCAGGTACAAAATGACAACTTCAGAATTGTGGATGACATCATATATCACAAGGGTTGAATATTTTTTGTTCTCGAATCAACCTTTAAAACCAAAGTTCTACTAGCATGCCATGATTCACCAGTAGAATGACATCAGGGTTTCGTCAAGACATACAGGAAAATAAGGGAAATATTTTCTTGGAAGGGCATGAAGGAATATGTGATGTGCCACATCAAGGAGTGCACCACTTGTCAGGTGAACAAGGATGAACACACTCATCCAACAAGATGACTGCAACAACTTCCCATTCCTAAGCACAAATGGGAAAGCATATTCATGGATTTCGTCATTGGATTGCCCAAGGCCGAGGGCAAGGATTTCCTTTTTGTAGTGGTAGACAGATTAACCAAGTTTGCTCATGTTTTCTTTATTGCCATAGATTACAGTGCAACACATGTTGCACATTTGTTCTTCAGAGAGATTTTCAGGTTACATGGTTTACCCAAAACGATTGTGAGTGACAGGGATAGCATGTTCATGAGAACCTTTTGGCAGGAGTTGTTTAGGTTGGTAGATATGGCCTTAACCCCTATTAATAGCTATCATCCCCAAACTGATGGCCAAATGAAGATAGTCATCAAGTGGGTTGAAGGATACCTTCGGAATTATGTGTCGGGGAAGAAGAAGGCATGTGTTAAGTGGCTTCATTTGGGGTAATGTTGCTACAACACCACCCATCATATGTCTATTGGTATGTCACCATTCAGAGCCTTATACAGTTATGATCCCCTATCCTTTGTGGATATTGTCTTTGGTGACAACAGGGCTCCCATGGTTAAGGATTGGATTCAGCAGAGTCAGGATATACTCAAAGAACTTAAAGACCACCTGCAGAGGGCATGGAATCAACAAAAGCTACATGCATACAAGCAAAGGGTGGAGTGCACATTTGAGGTTGGTGATTGGGTTTACTTGAGGATTCAACCATACAAACATGCATCCATTAAGAGGAGTGGCGCAAAAAAGATGCAACCTTGCTTCTTTGGACCATAAAAGGTTAACAAAAAGGTAGGGGTTGTGGCATATGATATTGATATACCACGGGGCAAAAAAATACACAATGTCTTTCATGTGTCATGCTTAAAGAGAGTCATAGGTAAACACATATTTCCTATTGAGGAACTGCCACCCTTGGATGAAGAGGGGCAATTGATATTGATTCCAAAAGAAATATTAGAAGTAAGGGAGAAGAGGTTAAGGAAGAGGAGCATCAAGGAATACTTTTTCAGGTGGAAGAATTTACCCATAGAGGATGCCACTTGGGAAGGTGAGCAGATTCTTTAGGAGACAGGTTCAGAATTGCTTGTGGGAAAGCAATTTCTAGCAAGGGAGACTGTAATGTCCCCCACCTCTTGATGAAGAGGTTATGAGAGACTCAGTAGTCTAGTTGTCCCCACTAGACTATAGTATCATGCATCATGGGTACAAAGACAACCCAAAGCCATTACCTAAGAAAAACATTATAATATTAAGTTGACTTTGGGGGAAAAAGGTAACTGGAGGAAAGAAAAGAACATGTGTGGAAAAGATAAGAGTTAACCCTAGGGGTTAACTAACTCAATAGAGAAATAGATCTAGAGTATAAATCAAAGGAATGGTGAACTTCTCACTCACTCTGGATTATTATTACATTTTGCATTTGGGCTCTTGAGCACAAAGGATTTTTTAGGGTTTTGAGATTACAAACCCTAGAGATCAACTCAGTGGTGAAAGATCCCACCTATATTGATCCAAGATTGGTCTTGGTGGTGAAATAATCCTCCCGCAACATTCTATAGAAGTTACAGGTACCATATATCATCCAAATAAAGGAACAATGTGTAACCTAGGGGGTTTCCAGCAAGGGGGGCACACCATTGGAAGAAGAGTTCGATCCAGGAAGTAGAGGAGGATTTTGGGCATTTAGACTTCTGGGTTTTCTCTGTAGGGATTCATCCAACATTTCTAGCCTATTTTGGAAGAGGCTTACTTTCCATATGATTTGTTAGAGCTTGGAACAAGTTGGAGAGAAGGAGGGTGCACTGTAGAACAATGTTTCATCTGTTTGGAAGAGAAGATCTTCATTATTCAGCTAGAGACTTCACCAGGGAGTTTTCCTTGCCCCAATCTGCCCTTCCAACCAGTTTCATATCATTTGGAGGTTCCTATAAGTGAGACCAAAATATTGGGTCTTTTCACTCATCTAGGAGGGTGCAATTTGGGGTTTCGAATATAGGAGGAGAAGATCTCTATCATTCAACCTGAGACTTCAGGAGGCGTTTGTCTTTCCCTGATCTATTATTCCAACTAGTTTCAGAGTATTTGGAGGCCTCTAGAAGCATGACCAAAATATTGAGTATAGTCATCCATCCAGAAGGGCGCAACTAAGCCAGGGGGGTTTGGATCTTATCCCTGGAAGGAAATAAATCAATCTTGTGCTTTGCATCGGCTATTGTCTAGCCTTTGGAAGCTTATATCTTCAGTCTTTAGCATTTTGTAGAAGCTATTATTCTAGTTGGATATTCTTATTGGTATTCTTCCAGATCTACGGATTTGTTGTATCAAGATATATATATTATCTAAATAAAGGTCAGATCTGAGCTATTTGGTTCCATATTGGTGTTTCTTGTTGTATCTTGTCTTTTCTTATGTTATATCTTCAAATCCATGTCTACATGATTTGATCTCATAAACATAAACCCTAATGCGCAACTTCATGAGAAAGCCTACAAGCATACAACTAAACAAACAATAAACAGTTAACAATTAGTGTTTCCAGCAAAAAATATGGCTTGGAAACATTACAGTGTGTGCACAAAGGTACATAGGATTTAAGGATACATCGTAAAGCGCATTGAGAGGTCCCTTGACAGAATTTCAAGAAGTTTATACTCATTTTTCTTGTTTTCTCACGAGGACTATGAATTTGAGGTTTTCTTTATGAGCATAGGTCATTTGTAAAATTCTTAGTCCAGATTGCCATTAATGAGTGCCATAGTTATCGTTTGGCATGTAAAGAGGGTAAAATTGAGCCAGTTCAAAAATTGGTCGACTTTATAGTCAAATTTCTCAAAATTTCGCAAGGATTCTAATGGCGAACTCCTTAATTGAGTTTGAGCAATGGAATTAAAGAGAGTCCAATAAATTGGATTTTTAAGTCCATATTGTAATGTAATTTGGCATTTGGAGATGATGAAGAACACTATTACTATCTAAAGAGGATGTGAAAATGAAGTAATATATGTCATCAATATATGCGATTTGAGTTCTTTTATTTTATGCTTTGTTATCTCATTATTCTTCAAGTTATTCATTATTATTAATAAAGTTTATGGATAAGTAAGACATCCACGTGATATTTTGTAAATAGATAGGTTGATCTTCCATTTCCTGAATCTGGTCGGATGTTTATGTGTATTTATGAACTAATTGACATCTAAGGATTGTCATGTTGAATTGGTATTAGAGTTTGTTGATATTTCAGATCAAGTTGGTATCATAACTCGTTTGGTATTTTCAGAACATGTGGTATCATAACTGGTTTTGAGGTTTATTTGCAAGTGAATACTTACAAGGTCTAAGTCCAAGCGAGGTGAAGGCACGCTTGAAGAATTTAATCATGAGATTGAACTTGTATTTCAAATGAAAGAAATGGAGCATGAAGATGTTCTTTCTGAGGCTGATAAGGAGTTTTGAAAAAGTGTCCTTGAGATGACAGCCATGGTAAAGGAATCCTGGGAAGACTTAGAAATACGAAGAGGAACTCCTCATCAAAATGAAGGTGGTCCATTGGGAACAATAGTTAAAGAAGAAGGAGAATCTGAAGAACCTCTAGAGCCTCCTTTGTTCTCCTCATCATCATAATCTTATTCTAATGAAAGTGAACATTCTTCTCATAAGAGGAAAAAGCATTCCAAGAAGTTTTCTCGTTGTCATGATTTTCCTTTATTAAAGCTAGATGTAAAGTTTAATTTGTCTACTTATGATGGAGAGTTGAATGCATAGAAGTTGGATAATTGGGTCAAACAAATTGAATCATACTGCAGGGTACACGAATCGTACAAGATACTTCAAGGATACAATTGGAAACTCTTTTCCTAAGCAACATAGCTTTGATATGGTGGGATAGTCAGAAACAAGTTGATCTTATTCAACATGGTAAAATCATTTCTTCATGGATTGAGTTTACTTCTTCATTAAGAAATAAATTTTATCCATTAGCTTATATGAAAACATCAATGATTGCTTGGCAACATTTAAGACAAGGAAAAGGGGAAAATGTCCAAGCTTATACACATGAATTTAAGAGGAAGGAATTGTCTTTGGGAAGTCCTTTACATACTCCTGAGACTCTTCTACAGAGTATTGGTGGTATGCAATCATATTTTCATCATACTATATTGATGTTTAATCCTACTAATATTGACGAAGTATCAGTACAAGATACTCATCTTGAAGCGAGCAAAGGAAAACATGTTGTTGAAGATGTTTCAGAGGAGCCACATGAATTCGAGGAGTAGTGGAAGGAAAAAGGGAAGAGTAAGAAGACAAATACAATGAAGAAGGATGAAGAGAGGAATCCTACATGTTCTCACTATGAGAAGAAAGGACATGATGAGAAGCATTGTTGGAAGTTGCATCCAAAATTGAAGCCAAAGTGGGCTCATCCTAGAAAGGGTAAAAAGAAGACCGGGACCATAATGCAGGATCTTGGATCAAATTTTGAGGATCAAACTAAGGTTACAACTATGGGAATCAAAGGTAAATCTACTATTGCAAGTTTCAGTTTATGCATTTCTTCTGCAAAGGATAACTTAATTCTTGATGGAAGGCAAAGAAAAGACATATTTCATTTACGAGTTATCTCAAAGCACACTAAGATTGATACACTTGTTGATAGTGTATAATAAGTGAATCTTATTTTAGACTAAGTTGTTCAGAATTTGGGATTGGAAACTAGGCCTCATCCGAGACTGTATCCTTTGGGTTGGGTTTGTGATAATTCTCAAGTACAGGTAACTAAGCATTGCAAGTTACAGTTTGCAATCACATCCAGTTTTATTGATGAGGTAGAGTTAGATGTGGTGCCACTTGACATTTGTGGGATGGTTTTGGGAAGTCCATACTTGTATGACAGGAAGGCCATTTTCTATAGGGAACAGAATAAGTATCATATTTTCAAGGATGGGATTGAGTTCATTGTGAGAGCTCATCAAATCAAGACTAATTTGACAGTTGTCACTACAGGGCACGTGAACATGCTAGTTAATGTCAGTATCCATGATCTAGATATACAACTTATGGTTGAAAGCAAAACAGGTCCTTTAGTTGATGTTGTTCATGTTAAGAAGGGAAAATATGTTGATGGTTCATTCTCTTTTGCATCTATATATTCAGTTTTTTTGTTCAGTTTATTACTAATCAGTGGAGTATGGTTAGCTACTGCAAAAATGAATGGTGGGTTTGTGAATTTAAGGGAATGGTTAACTTGGTTACCATTGTTGTTTCATTCTTCATTATGATTGTGATGAGTTTGTTGCTCTTTATCTATGAAAGAAAGATGGATGATACTGGACAAGTGAGGTGAAAGCATTCTCACTTCATTTCTGGATAGTCCATACTTTTGGAGGTCCAAAATTTCTTCAATGGGGAGGTGTGATCCAGGAGGATCCAGGAATGCTCACAAAGATCTAGGAGGATCTGAAACACTCACAGAGGAATGGAAGGACCCAAAAATGATCAAAATTTGAATTTATCAATTGATCAAAAACACCATCAATGTGTAGAGCTCGGTTATAGCTTTTCAATGGTGCAAAAATCGTCTCAAATGGAGTTCGTATGCAAAAATTATGAGGGGTCAAAGTTCAAGTAAAATGAAAAAAGTCAAAGGTGACACATGTCACCACTACAAGGGTGACATGTGTCACCACTACAAGGGTGACATGTATCACATGACCATATGACCTACAGGTGATGTGGCACTCTCACATAGTGACATATGGTAAGCAGGTAACGTGGCATGATAGGTTGGCAACTGACTAGGAAAGCTATACAACCCAAGTGGACCAATTGTTCATCGACACATGGCATGAATAAGCCAATGAGAGGCCACCATGTGGAGACATCCCATTGTCCATTAATGGTCATAGTTATGTAAAATTATAGGAGTTAACAAGGCTCGAACCCGCGACCTCCTATAATCTTAGCAAAGCCTCCACCACCAATGTGTCAAACACATGTTACTTAACCTTGTATGGTTTCATATTTATTTAAACTTGCTAAAAGTTCAAATGGCAGTTAAACAGTCGAGGGCCTAAGCCCTTGAACCCAGTTGTATGCCTTGCAATGTAACTATGTGTTAAATCGTGGGGGGGGGGGGCATAATGTATCATATGCCATCGTGGATATGGTTTAAAACCATACACTATTAATATATTGCTTCAAGAACTATGCCATAACCACCATATTCATTATAACCAAAATTCTGTGTATAGTATGGTCGACAGGGTTTGACCCATGACCTACTATACAATAACCAAATGCACTAAGGATGCGGGTCAGTTATAAAACCACCTAACTATTACTTAAATGCTGACCGAAAGTTTCAGAGAATGGTTAAGGGCTCGCACCCTATTTAATGGTGCGTAGACCGAGGAAAAATCATTCATCAATGCAGAGAGCCATGTCTCTAAGTGCATTCCTGAAGGTACATAGTATTTAAGGATGTTAATGTTTTATGCTGATATTATAGTTCTTTGCATTTCATAAAGATAAGAGCATAATAACCACAAGATCACTAAGAAATACACATCCACAAGTACACAACATTTATCCTGGGAAACCCTCTAGGGGAAGAAAACCCAGCAAAAACTTCCTTATCATAAATAGCTTATCAAG
>JASDQU010737940.1:71165-86421 GCA_032191745.1 Picea mariana
TGGGGAATGAAGGACAGTTGGAAGGGACCTTACGACATCAAGGCAATGGTTGTAATCTCTCTTTCACATTTAATATGATACAGTAATATGTTTCTTTCCCATAAAGTTAGATCTACTTTATTACATGATTCCTTGATCACATGTATAGTCTAGGGTTTTGAATATATTAATGTCTGTGCTGTGATTGGTTTGTGTTGTTGTGATTGGACGACGCAAGAGCATTGTAGCAGAGCGAGGAACAACAGAGATTAAAGGAGATCTTTCATAAAGTAAGTAAATCATCCTTCTTCTCTTGTCCATTCAATACTTTAGATCTAGGGAAAGAGCAGTATTCTGTCACGTTTTGTTCCAGATCCAGGTGGATCTGGGGAGATTGGTCTGTGTTCGCACTAATGAATTTATCCTTAAACGGCATGCCATCCCCTATGGAGCCAATGCTATCACACTAATTTGCCTTGGGTCTCTTAGTTTGTTTTTGTTAAAAACAAAAATTAAAAAAGGCCTAGATTCTTATTTTCTCTTTGAAATAAATTTCTCATCCATTAAATGTTATTTATGATAGGACCCCTTAGGATGACTAAACTTTGGTCATAGATCATGTGTTGATCCACAATTCAATTTTTGGTCCTTAAACCCTTATGAGCTCATGGTCTATTATTTATGTCCCCTCTCGTGACTCATCCATAGGTTGATACCTCCCATGACCAGGATGATCTGACACACCTCTCTCATCACTCATGACATCGCATGCATACCTCATCATCCTCACTCACCTGTCCAATCATTTTTTTATTTGGACAACACTGCCCACTCAACAGACATTTCTGTAGTGCCTTTCATGATTATCATGCACCCACTTCATGTCATGATTGCCATGAATGATAACTTAACCCTTGTTTTCAATGCCTGAAGTCAGTTGAAACGCTTACAAAAGATCTTTCATTTATGATCCTTGGTAATAGTTTCTAAATTTGAAAATTTCAGTAGTGATGTGCTGCGTAAGTTTGCCAGTTCAGATCAGATGATTCCATGTCCACTAAATCCAATACTGTGAGAGATTTCAGGGCTGAAGTTTCCTCAATCTCATCCTAATTTCTCACTAAGGAGATCAACAATTGTTGACTTCACAGGTATCTTGTGCAACCTCCTTCGCATATTAATTTTCATAGGATATTTGTGCTTGGGTTACGATTTTCTAAGCTTGCAGGGTAGTATGGGAGCCATAGTTGCTTTCCTGTAAACATCTTCTCTCGTATCCATGGTCTGATTATTGTGGTTAGTTATATCCTTTGAAATTCACAAGCCTGAAATAGCCTATCCTCTGTGTATGCGTTGCGCTACACAGAGGCATTTATCAAACCTCTCTGATTATCCTTTGCTTCATTTCATCCTGTATGAAGAATCATTTCAGAATTACTTCCTCATAGTCTACACTCTGAAAACCTGTATAATCCTGAAGGTCCATTTCTCATAGCCAAGTTCATTTTCTAAGCACTGTTAATTTGAAGGGCCATCCTTTTGCATTTGAGACTTGAATTGAAGTTTTCTAGTCAATAGCACCCCTTATAGCCTCTTAAGAACCCTCTTTCTGAGTCACGGAGACCCCTCAGTCAAAGAAAGCACACAAAGGTGGAAAGATAGTTTGAACATAACTTGTGGACATGTGCCTTTTTGACACAGAACCCATGGAAAGGAAAATGTTTCGAAGAGAAAGATGGCTCTATTTTTGCTAGAACATGCAGAGAGGCCACTGAGAAGTAGCAAAACAATTTGCACTAAATTTTGATGGCAGAAAACCAGAGTTGGAGATTTGGAATTTGAGGTGACTGAAGCCTCCATCTCAACTACAACAGGGATTCCCATTTCAGGAGAAAATTGGTTCAAGGCCATGGTATTGAGTTCACCTTTCGTTAAAGATATTTTCAAGACTGAATACCAAGCCAATGATTTATATAAGAGTGTGCCAAGGAATCAGTTGATTTAGCAGTTTGACAGAATGTTGCAAATCATATAGAGATATTTTAGTTGTGAAGGGAGATTTAACACCCTATATCATTACCACATAAGGCTATTGTTACATTTTACTGGTAAGGTTCAGATGAATATTCCATATTACCTATTGAGAAGTATAGGTAAAATGGTAGATAGGGTGCAATTCAAATCCAAGGATGTGGACTCCAGTATTTTCCACTTTAGAATTATCAGGATGCTTGTCTTTGAAAAGTTGGGAAAGAAAGAGATCTCCTAGGAGAATTTTTTGGTTACTTCTCACTTCAATATGGACACAACACCTACCCCCCAATCATAGATTGTAGGCTCTTCATCAACTACCAGTACTAAAATAGGGATCAGAAAGAAGAGAAAGGGTAGAGCCCCTATTTCAGAGATCAATAAGCAGGTCAGGGAAGCGGAGGAGGAAGTCTATCCTTCCCCACACATAGATTTATCACCACCACCTCCCCCAGAGTGTTCCATCATCTACCAAGGTGACATCAAAAAAAGGGAAGAAGCTTCTCTTTCCTTCTCCTCCTCCATCAGTTGAAATCAAAGGTAAAAAACATTTCAGTAGGTCATCAATTCCTAAGGGGTATTTCAAAGGACATCCTTTACCAGAAACCCTTATACATAAGAGGAAAGGGAAAGTCATTGAAAAAGATATAGAAGAGAAATAAGAAACCCCTGTACAGAAAATCAAGGGTAAAGGTACCAAAAGACCTTTGGAGAGGGAAGATGAAATCCCTGTGAAGGATTGTAAAAAACCTATGAAGAATAAAGAACAGAATGTTGTGCAAGAGAAGAAGCATAAAGGAAAAGGTTTTGAGAAGATTGATGAAACATGCAAGGAAACTCCTATACAGATGGAAGAAAAGGATGAGAAGAATCCTGCTGAGACTGCACATCTCCCCAACCCCTTTGGCAGCCAGACCTACAAAAGACTTATTAAGCATCTTATGGATGCAAGGAGAGAAATAGCTCATCTCAAAGTAGAAGACAAGGTCCACTTGGCTCAAACGAATGAGCTCATGATTGGCTACAACCATACCCTATACATGGCAAGGTTCAGAGCGAGAAAGCATTTGCCTCTTCATAAATAGCTGAAGAATCTTTACATATAGAACAGGGGTTTCTAGGCTCAGAACAGGGAGATAAAGGCAAAACTGAAACATTTCCAAGATGAAGTAACCCAAAAGAATTTACAGGTGTTCGTTGAGGCTACCATTGAAGATGAAAAGCCAGTAGCTAAGGAGAGCACAACTATACTGAAGAAGCCTACCAGTGCTAAGAAGAAGAAGAAGTCTACTGAGTTAATTGGAGACAATATTTCCACCAAAAAGAGTGTGAGGATAAGTGTTAAAATGACAAAGTAGTTGGTAGTGGTAAACCCCATTTTTGAGAGGTGTTCCTTCTTGGGAAAGTAAACTGATATGCACATACTAAGTTTTTCCACCTATAAAGCCTTCTATGTGTTTAGCTATATGAATTTTCGATTTTTTTCTAAGGTCTAGCTTCACTCAGTGGTAAAATCACCTAAGTAAATTGATTTGTCATCATGGAAGGACACAAACAACTCTACACACGTTTAGGAGTCAAACACACTACACTTTTGGCATAGCTACCCAAACCCTTATGTAGACACAGCATAGGTGGTGTTGTGTAAAGGCGATGCGTAATATTTTATAGAACGTAGAATTGTGATACAGGCGCTACCCACAGGCACTGTGTAATATCTTACAGAGAGTAGGTTCACCCACATGACCTACTCAATTTTGCAACAGAGGGAAAATGTAGCCGTAGATATGTAGCATAGGGGCACTACCCACAGGCGCTACCTTCTCTCCTTGTTCAATGTTAGGGGGCACTACATAGAATTTCTACCCAAGGGAGTAGCCAACAAACACCAGGGATCTAGGAAGACTAAGACAACAGTTTTAGATAAGTTAATAATGGAATAAAATGATAGAAGTAGCAGTTGGAGTGGAAAGGACAACTATAAGATCCAAAGGGACACATGGCAAAATAGGAGCTGAGCAACAAAAGAGGATCAAAGTAGTTAGAAGCATGATCGGGTTTAGTCACCAACACTTCCCTGTTTTATGGCATAGGCTGTTATCTTAGTTGTTGGAATAAATAAATGTTTTGAGATTTTTAAGGAAAAGAGGCCAACTCATACCTCCAACTGTTTCCTCCCCTTCTTGTTATAAATAGATAGATGATTTGATTTAATAGGTTCGGATGGTAGAGAAAGGCTCCCAAGAAACTATAATATTTTTTATAATGTGACTATGATCTAGTATGTACTGCACTGAAGACTTTTTGAATAATAGAAATCAACTCCTATTTTAGACTATTTGCTTATAATGCTAAATGTTCATATTTGAATGCTTCATATGTATGATTGTGGTAATGATATGATGGATGTTTGATCATTTTATTTTCATGGTGTTTATTTAGCTACTTAGTTTCTAATCTCAAGAAGATCTTGTTTTAAGAAACTTTCTTCTTTAGGGATTTTGTGGACCTGATGTTTGTAGTAGCTCTTATATTCCTCTCATTCAAGTCTTATTTCTATCCACATTTACTCCCAAACTACTGGTTGAAATTAGTTAAGACCTTATTTGATGTTACATGTTAGCCCTGTTTCTGAGTGAGGATATTATCATTTCGAGTTTTTCCATTCGACCTTTCAAAAAACACTCATACTTTGACATATCATCTCATGGGTACTGGGCTTACCTTCCTTGCAATCAGAAGGTGACTCCTAGTGCTAACAGAGTGTTAAAGAAAATATAACATAATAACCTATTTTTAGTTTTTCCAGTTTTTAAGAAGACCTTTCAGGGAAAGTGTGATTCTAGTGGAGTAGCCATTGGTGCAGTTTTAAGTCAATACAATAATCTTGTTTCTTATTTTAGTGAGAATTTGAATGATGTTAAGAAGAAATATTCCACATATGATAAGGAATTTTATGTTGTGATTCAAGACTTGATAAAATGGAGGCATTATCTTATCCCGAAGGAGTTTGTTCTATATATAGACAATCAGGATTTACAATTCATAACAAAACAAGAGAAATTAAACCAGAGACGTGCCAAATGGGTAGAATTCATGCAGAATTTTACTTTTGTTCTCAAGCATAATAGTGGAAGCGCTAACAAAGTTGTAGATTCTTTGAGAAAGAGATGTTTGATACTGCGAGAATTTCAAGTGGAGAACTTAGGATTTGAACACCTCAAGGAGATGTATCAAGAAGATCCATATTTCAAAGAATCTTATGAAGCATGTGAGAACCATTTTCTAAGGGATAGAAATCAATGGATGGAATATATGATCTAGGATGGACTGTTGTTCAAAGGAAGTCAATTGTGTATCCCAAAGTTCTCAATGACAGATAACTTGCTAAAGGAGAAACATAGCGGAGGATATGTAGGACACTTTGTCCATGATAAAATGTATGCACAATTGAGTTCTTCATACTATTGGCCATGCATGAGGTCCGATGTAAACAAGTTCATGGAAAGATTTATAATCTGCTAGTATGCTAAGGGAAAGCAACAGAACACTAGATTGTATCAACCATTGCCTATTCTAGACACTCTGTGGGATGCTATAGGAATGGATTTTGTTCTTGGATTGCCAAAATCCCAGAGAGGAAATGATTCTATTTTTGTAGTGGTTGACATATGTTCAAACATGGCACATTTCATACCATTTCATAAAACCATCGATGCTAATCACATAGCAAATTTGTTTTCAAGGAAATTGTGAGATTACATGGGTTTCCCAGAAGTATTGTTTTAGACAAAGACACTAACTTTTTGGGACACTTTTGGAGAACCTTGTGGAAGAATTTGCGGACAAATTTGTCTTTCATTTCAATCTATCATCCTCAAATGGATGGATATACTAAGGTAGTAAATCGAAGCTTAGGTAATTTTTTGAGGAGTTTGTCCACTAAACATCACAGTCAGTGGGATCAAATTATGCCCCTAAGCAGAATTTTCCTATAATGATTCACCGAATAGGATCAATGGTAAAAGTCCATTCCAAATAGTATATGGAATGTGCCCAAAAGGAATTTCAAAGTTAATATATTTGGGATGAAATGAGTTCTGAAGTAGAGGAGCAAAGGATTTTGATGTAGAGATGAAAAAGTTGCATGATCAGATCAAGGGATAGCTACAGAAAAACAACCAGAAATACAAAAGCAGATTAAAACAAAGAAGAAGAGAGGTTCATTTTGAAGTTCTAGATCAATTTTTAGCACATATGAGGAAATAGATATTTATGAAATGGAAATACAACAAGTTGAAGATGAAGAATATAGGACCTTGTAATATCCTAAGAAAGTTTGTTAAAAATGCTTGTGAAATTGAGTTGCTAGAAGACATTGGAATATATCCAATATTTAATGTAACAGACATGTACCCTTACAGGATGGATGATACAAGAAGAACAGATGGAGAGGAGGAGATTCGATGGAAACAACATATGCCCACTGCAGAGAATCCACATATAGAAAAAAATTTAGATCATAAGATTTTTAAGAAGACTAGAAGGAAAGTTTAATTTGAGTATATGGTGAAGTGGAAAGATCATCTAGTTGAAGATGCCAATTGGATAACTGAAAAAAATATCCAGAAGCATGGAAAAACAGTGTAGGATCTCATGAACAGGATTATGTGAATTTTTTTTTCCATATGAGTATGATGCAGGAGCATCATCATCAATGTTCGAAGATGCCGAGTGGAGGACAACTCAACATCAAGCATGCCCATTCAAAATGTTTGGGATCGAAAAGGGAGCATGTCATTTACTATTTTGAAAACATTTCAATTAAAGATATTAATTTTTTGAGGCTATATCCATCATATGAGATCACAAAAGATTGTAATTTATTTAATGTATATAGGATTGTACAGATTTCGAGCATCGACTCGTATCTATTTGGTAAATTCCATTTATTTTAATAAAGCTTAGAGGGAGAATTCTTTGATTAGGATATGATAGCACTAGAGTAGTTGGTAGGAAGGCTCAAGAATCCCCTCCAAGTATAAATATATGTAACTTATTCCCAAATGAGGCTGTTGAAGAGTATAGTATTTTGTTTTTGAAGAATTGTTGAAGATTTGTTGTAGAGAGTTGTTGAAGAGAACTTTGTAAATGCTTTCTTGAATGAATATAATGAAGGAGAATTTATTTCAGATCTTTGCATATGTTTTCCTTTGAGTAATTGGGTAATGTCATCTTATTTTCTTTCTGCGTTTTATAAGCCTATGTGTGCATTTCATGGTTAATTGAATGAACGTGTAGTGTTCTGTACTTGTTTCAATTGTTTCTCTTGTGAATCACTGGTGCAAGGAGTGCATAGTAGCCATGCAAGGAGTGCTAAGGCATATTTTTTTCCAGAATCATTAGCTTAGAAGAGATAACATGGATTGTGCAGAGTGAGTGCAAGGAGTGCACATATACTCGTCTAAGTATAAAATCTTGAATAATACCCTTGCAAGGTGTGGACAAGGCCAACACTTAGTGAAGTGTTGAAAAAGTATCAAGGAAGGAAACCACAAGGAGTGTGTGAGAAGATTGCTTAAAATATTCAAGTGTTAAGTTTCTGGAGAAGTGCAAGGTGTCTAAAGAAGCCCATGTCACTTCGAGTGTTAAATCTCAAGAGAAATAACGACCAAAAATCCTTTGGTGAATGGAGCCCAATTTCATTTTTGAAGTCAGGTGGACAATATCTGCTCGACGAGGATTTGACTCTTTCCTAGATGTTAGATCTGGGAAAGTAGTGCAGGTGATAACCCTTGAGTTCCTTCAAACTTCGCATGTTCATAGGTTTTCGTGTGTGTTGTAGGAAAATCTCCCTGCGGACAGGTAGATTGCCTCAAAGAGCTAGACCCTACTCTAAGACAAAAAGTGCTTAACGTGGACACTGACTTCCTTTCAAATCCATACAAGCTAGCACATGAGAAGGAAGGAGAACAACAATACCTTTTTATCGATGTTTGTCCCCGCATGCTCCAAATCGAGCTCCGAACTCTCGCTCCTCGCTGAGTCCTGTAGACAAACAAAGTACGACCGCTTCCTACTCTATTGATGTTAGCTTGAAAAGAGATCTATCTATCAATGATAGGTTCATGTGAGATCAGACACAAACNATCCACAACCTAGATGATAGCAGCTTCACTGATCACTTCTCCTTTGACTGACTGTGTGTTCCCTATGAGATCATAGGCTTGATGCTAGCAATTCTCTCCCTTTTCACCATCATTGAGCTTGCTTATATAGGTTAAGAGGAGCTTAACCTCTTGAGTTATCTTTAGAACAAGTTGAGGAACTTCCTCCTTAGATCAGGGATCCCTTGATGGAACTAAGAATTTGAATGCAACTTCCTTCTAAACTTGAAAGATCCTCCCCTTATTTTCCTCAACGGGCCAACTACTACCTCAGATTAGGCAGCGCTCCCTCAAAAGGGGCATCAGAGCATTGTAGCGCTCCATGGGAAGATTGAGGGGAGCGCCAGCACTCGAAAGGTGGATAGCGCTCCTTCAGAGGGGCAGAAAAGCATTATAACTCTCCCTGAGGCCTTATAGGGGAGCGCCAGTGCACCTAAGGCTGATGTAGGGGAGAACTCACCCTCAGAACCTTTGTTTAAGAGCCCTTCTCAGGTGATAATAGTTCTTTGACTTCAGTTGACCAGTTCCTCTTCTCCAAATCAAGTGTATGAGATGTTTTAAGTGCCTCCTTAGTGTCATCATTATGGCAGTATGCTTGAAAAATGTTTGCGACACTTGTGAACAACTTGCGACACTTGTGAAAGTTGTAAGGAAGATGTGACACTTACGACAGTTGAGAGGAATATGCGACACTTATCCAGTTGAGTAATTTTGACATGTAACAGATTGCCCCCCAAAGTATGAAGTTAGAAGATGTGAACTGATAACTGAAATTCTTTGTAGACATTCAAGCAAGGGTATAGACTCAGAGAACCTGATGGAAGATGCACACAAACATCCAACAAATATCATGACATGTTTCAAAACCCAAGTCAGGCATACCTATGCTTGGGTGATCAAGACTTGCAAGATATGGTCGCCAAAAGATACACTGTGGATCCATAATTGTATTGATAAAAAGGTATAGCCACTGAAAATACACCGTGGATCTATACTCTGATGACCTGGATTGATTGTAGCCATGAAAAATACACAGTGGATCGATGAGATGACAAGACATAGCCATGAACAATACAAAGTGGATCTATGTAATAGTATATGTGTCATTGTTCAAAATAAACTCCATCGCAGCCTGGGCGAAGCATATATCAAAGTGGTTACTCAACCCAGGGTCTTCTTACCAATCTCAATGTGGTACGATTCTAACCATGTGAATAGATGTCTTGACGTCGAACATGGCAGAAACCACTTGATTACCGGTCAATGGTGTGAATCATTAACAAGTGCAAGGGAAATCACCATTAATGTCAATGCCTCCCAAGGTACCCTAGTACATTCCAGCGAATGTGAATAGATGAGCTGAGGTTGAACATCTGTGGAATCATCTGATCAAAGGTCAATGATGTAAACCTACTGTCAGATGTGAGGAGGCCTGCCATTGAGGCATGCAGGTCCCAAAGTACTAACTGGTTTCTAAGTCGGATTCCCGAATAATGTGTTGAAGTTGACAGGAATAGACTCGTCGAGGGAAGACCTTGATGTATCCCCCATCAACGACATGAAATGGACATAGAGATGTAATTGGTAGATCGAATGGACATGGACTGACATGGTTTTTGAGGCAAGATATTTGGGATGGATGACTCTCGAGGTGGATACTTCCCTTGAACACTGAGGCACGACAGCGAAACATGACATGGACCAAAACTATGCAGTGGATACTGTGACTTGCGTCGGGTGACCCAAAGGAGTGAAAGGAACTCAAGGGATTGTCTCAGTGCAGAGGTTCAGCGGATTATGATGTATGAAGATGACAAAGTGTCGTGCTCAAGGGTGACTCTATGAATTGCTAGACAATGTTCTCAAGAGACTGCTCGGCTTGTTCCTTTCAATTTTTTCCCCCATCCAGATAGACGAGTACCACTTTTTGATTTAATGAGCTTGAGGAGGATAACACATGCTCGATATAACTCACCTTTGGTAAGCTCCTCTTCCTTTGTTTAACAAACTGGAAGAAGTAAGGGATCGGTCCCATATGGGTCTGTCGATGTGTGTTTTAACGAGTCCAAAGATAGAAAACTCGAAGGTTTTTCGGGATTATAGAGTTTGTAAAAACACTTAAAAGAGAACTCTCTCAGTTCCTTTTTCATATAGTAGTCTAACGAGACCAAAAAAGAGATAAAATATCACTCAAAAGATGCCCTTTCTGACCTTTTAACAAGTGTGAAAGGAAGCAAGGTCACTCGACAATCTTTTCATATTTAGAGAGTCTGAAAAGGGTTTAAAGGAGACTCCAGGGGGGTTCCTTTTCTGTGTGTTTGTGTATCCGTACGGGTCCGAAAAAGAGATAAAAGTTTACACGGTTGCATTCTCATGTATTTATGAGCACGAGAAAGAAAAAAGACTAAGCTCGGTATGCCCCCATCTTGAAAGATGGTGGCTTAGCTCCAGAATGATCATCAAAGGCTGGAGACATGCCCCCCAAGCTTCAATTCATTCATCGACTTTGAGGTTGTCACCAATTTCTATGCTAGATGGAGAAAAAGGATACAGGTGGATGAAATGAAGGTTCAAAAATGAGACCTAACGAAAGACTCAACTTGACATCTACGAGATCTGGCGAAAGACTCAACTTGAAGGGAGAGGTGATTGTTTCATTTTTTTAATGAGCTTGACATAGGAAAAGAACTATGCTCAAGGTTCCAGGTTCGATCCCCAGATTGTTGTTTCATTTTTTAACGAGCTTTCTACAGAGAAGAAAACTATGCTCAAAGCCTTTGTTTCATTTTTTAACGAGCTTGCCACAGAGAAGAGAAACTATGCTCGTGGACTCTGTTTCATTTTTTAACGAGCTTGCCACAGAGAAGAGAAACTATGCTCATGGCCTCTGTTTCATTTTTTAACGAGCTTGCCACAGAGAATAGAAACTATGCTCATAGACTCTGTTTCATTTTTTAATGAGATTTCCATAGAGAAGAGAAACTATGCTCGTGGTTTCGTCCAATTCATGGCTTCCAAGAGGATAATGCTCTGGAAGGGTACCATGTCAAGGGACAAAACTTGATCATGGCTTCCAAGAGATCCTCATCGGATGGAAGAGAATCACTCTGGAAGGAACACATGTCGAGGGTCATGATAGGGGTAAGGAGATCAGGCTCCAATAACCCTATCGAAGAGATCACCATGTCAACTACCGGATCCAAATCGTCAGAAGTTGAAATCATGGGAGATGATGAAAAATCAACACCAGGAGGGGAGATATATGGTATATCTACCCGAATTTCTTCACGAAGGGGAAGAAAAGAGAATCGGTGATGGTTATCATTCCTTGGTAACTTGTCAATCCTCAACATTTCCAGAATAGATTCATCCGAAGGAAAAATCTGGGAAATGTAATCAATAGCGGACGACGGGGAATCCAACCATGAGGGCATCGAGTATGCATCTGGTGTCAATAAATGTGGATTGTATGAAGAGGGAGAGGCAGATTGAATAGCTATGTATGTGGCCTCGGTTGGGCTAAGTGGCATAGTGTCACCGAGCACATCGAATTCCAGAGGACTAGGTACAACCCAAGGGTCACATGATTCCAAGGATTGATAAGGCATAGTCGAGATCATATTGAAGGCGGCAATATGATGCATGGTAGGTGGAAGTGGTGTAGGGAAAGTACCCATAAGGCTAGAATCTTTCAGTAAGCCAACACCAATGCTTTCATACATAACTGGGTGGTCTCCCAAAAAAGGAGTGTTGTTGGTAGCAGGGATGCGAGCGTCGGGTTCGCAAAAATCAAGCTGATCGATGGTCACAATTTTACCTTGATGGGGTAATTGTACACATCAAAACACCGACTAGGTGATGGAAGTCATAGAGTAGAACCAACTTCTTTCGAGTAATAGGTTGTAATCGAGGGGAGCATCAACCACCTCAACATCAACGATAACAGTTTTGCCGCCCAACTGAATGGATAAGGAGTGTAATAATCCATGAGGATGAAAACCTCATCCATCGAAAGCGTGTAACATCATAGCAGATTTGTTAAGGGTAGGTGATTTTAAGCCCTTCCAACAAGCTAAGGACAAGACACAAGTAAAGGCTCCCTCATCCAGGATAGTTCGATGGATTTGTTGATTGTGAACAACAACATCGATTTGGAAAGCTAGTTGGTGGGAGATTCGTGGTTGATGATCATCCAGATTAAATGTGAGGTTATTTGATGACTCAAGATCAAAAGTGTTGATAGCAGCTAAGAGCATTCTACGTTGGCTGGGACAGTGTTGTAGAACTTCCAAGGCGGACATAGCACACGGGGCTTGGGCCAAATATTCTACAATATTGTAATTTTGGGCAGCCCGTGAGTTAGGATTGAAGGTATATTTCTAGATGGTGCTCTTAGGAGGGCGTAAGATGGAGAAAAAGAAGGTTTCTCAATCTAGAGTGGCCCAGATGGAGGACTAACAGGTGAAGGATTAATGGAGGAGGGTAACGGCTCTGGTGTGGAACCATTAGTAGTCTTTGGTTTATCGGGTTTAATTGGTGTGTCATACATCACAGAGCGAGTGGTCAGGTTGACCTCATTGAACATGTAAATGTGGGCACTTGTCGAGGTCTCATCATGGAGTGGGTTGGAACTACCCCCAGTAGTGGGGGTTTGAGCAACCAAAGATTGTTGCTATGGAAAATGTTGAGTAAGCACAGCGGGTTGTGAATTTCCCTTAAAAATCTTGGCCACTTCATCGCGATGTGGACAGTCTTGGGTGTAGTGATTTTCACCACAAATGAGACATGGGAATTTCAATTTTTATTGTGGTTGTTTTTCGGCAGTAGGGGTTTGCGGTTGATTTTTTGGTTGTTCGTTATTGTTTTTCTTTGGTTTGTTTCTCACTTTCTTCTTTCCCCCAGGTTGTTGTGAAGGGGTCGATTGGACTGCATTCACATCAGAGACTTGAGTTTGAGGGGAGGTAGAAGAGGGTGTAGTCAGGATAGGAGTAGCTGTCAAAGAGGGCCGCAGAATCGTTCCAGCCGACTGGGTAGTAGATTGGGTTTTCACGGAGCCAATAACTCCATCCGCGGGTAGCATTCGGTATCAACTCATACAGAGTACCATATTGTGAATAGACTAAGTCTAAGTACTGAGCTCGGGAAATGGCTTCTTCCTCGGTGACTACACCACCCATGGCAACATCAAGAGCAATCTAGGGTAACAATGATTTAGTGAACCATTCCGCTAACAATTGGTCAGGAATGACCATCTTGATTAGCCTTCGTCGTCATCTCCATTCATGAATATGATCGTAGATATGTATAGACATTGTCTAATGAAGCGAAGTTAATAGTTCAGTACCCGTCTCGTATCGAATGGGTAGTTGGAAGTGTGTGAGGAAGGACATGGCGAGAGAGTTGAAATCGTGAAAAGATATGCATGGTAATTCAATATACCATTTCTCCACAGAACCTGTAAGCGTTCGTTGGAAAATACACAAACGTATAGAATCATCCATAAGGGAGTTGGATGAACACCACAAATTGAAAGTCATCACGTGGTTATTTGGGTCTTCTCCGGAATTTCCGTCGAATTTTGGGATATCAGAAGGAAGTTTAGCTGGAATAGTTGGCCAAACCAGAGAATGATAAATAGGATCATTCATCAACTGAGACAAGTCTGGAAGGTCCAGGGTAGCTAGAAAAGGTAGTTGTCGGTTAATCTGTGGGTAATGTTGGTGTGGCATGGGGACACCAGTGGGGCCAATCACTGGGTTATGTGGATAATTGTAACTAGTGGGCCCTCTTGTATGAGGTTGGTTTTGACCAAGGTACACAGGATTTGAGGTGTTTTGAGAAGCATGTGTGAGTGGAGGATAACCGGATGGGTTTTGCATGTTATAGGTTGGGTTTGGCATTTTTCCATGATGAGGTTGTTGCGGAGTCTGAGAATTTTTCCTTGCCGAAAACTGTGGGTTTCCTGGAAAAGGGACGTTCCACGGATTAGGTGTGGCAGACACATTTTGTCCATACGGTTGATGGTAGACTCCGAATTGAGGGTGCCCCCTAGCATGAGGGTGCCCCCCAAATGGAATTTGTCCTCTAGTGGGAGGATGCCCCCCAGCTTGAGGTAGAGTTCCTGAAATTTGAGAACCAGATGTAAATGACTGACCAGTGTCGCCGAGTGGATTAGGACCACCATGACCAGTTCCTTCGGGTTGTTGGATAGGTATGGAACTTCCTGGTACAACTTGGGTAGTGGCGGTAGTGGGAGTATTTAGTTCTCTATACCCAAAAGGGAGTGATGATGTAGGTCTTGGTGTTACAGGTGTGCCAATCACAGCTTGATTAACCACCCCGTTGCCGGTGGGAACAGTCAGAATGTGTGGGACCATTGTAGAATCGGCTATCTGGAGGGGAAGAGTAGACCTTGGGCCAATGAACGGTATGTTCGGACCAACAGGCGGTGTGGCTGTAAAAGTGGTGGTACCAGTAAAATGGTTTAGGGGTACGGTGTAGGAGATGGGTGCATCGACACCTTCCCCAGTTCCATAAAGATCTCACACCAGGCGTGGTGAACTTCGAACAATGTCTGCGGTCCAAAAAGGGTCATCGGCTAAAGGGTTTTGATGAGACCCAGTCGGAATGTCAGAAGGATTGGCAATGAAGAATTCACCAGTGGAATTAAGTTGGAGGACACGTCGTTCATACCCCTCCGGAATGTGAAAATCTTCTGGAGATTCTGAAACAATCCGAAAATTCTCCAAAGGAGTGGGAACTTCTTCCTGGGAAGTTGTAGTGTTTTGAACCTCACTCTGTTGAGGATATTCCTCCATAGAATGAGGGGGTAAAGGGGTGTTTCCTTCCATATTTTCTAGAGGAAGTCCCTGTAGCCTCCGTGAATGGCGTGGAGGGTCGATGTTGGTGAAAAAGATTCAGCGAAAAAGATCTATGGCCAACTACCGAAAATAAACAACATACACTAATAAAATATAAGAATCTCAACCAAGCAAACAAGACCTTCTCTCGATGACCATACTAGTTGGTGATGAAATCCAACGTCGTGTGATCAAGTCCAAAAGGGGTGGGGATAGGAT
>JASDQU010737940.1:87490-105249 GCA_032191745.1 Picea mariana
TGAATAAATGGAAATTAGACCAACACAAGCAAGAATCATACAAACAATACACCCCCTTATTGTGATCAAAACAAGAAGTGAAAGAAAATAAACAATCAAAGAGAAATCAAACTTCACACCAAAGGAAATGTCGAAGAACAGTGATATTAACTAAAACCAAATGAAAAGATCTGTAGGCCTTTGATGACTTTCACCAGAGTTTTTCATTCATTCGACGAGGAGAGAAAGACAATGCATGGGTTTCAAGCTCCAAATGGCAGAAAAACTCAACAACAATAGTGAAGAAGGATACAAAATTCAAACAACAAGATGTTTGTTCTTCAAGAAAAAGACAAATGTCGAAGCTGGAAAGAAGAAGGATTGACTCACAAGGTTTCCCAGCAAGAGAGACACAGAGGAAAAACCCTGAAAAAACAATTCTGGAAGGGTTATTGGCCAAAGGAGGGCTGGTGCTCTGTTGTCAAGGACAAGGAGCATTATAGCACTCTATGTAAGGCTATTAGGGAGTGTTGGCACTCTGTTAACATAGGGACAGGGGTGCCAGGTTCAAAAACTCCCAAAAGTGTCAAGAAATCCAAAAATTGTGATTCAATCTCGACAATTAGGCTGAGTATGATGGGGTAGGGAGCCAATCATCTCATGATACCAATCAAAAGAGGAGTGAACCAGGTCTGAAATGACCAAGGGGTAAAACAAGGTCTATGAGGAGAAATCCAAACAAGAAGTTTCGATTTGAGAATTTCCCCAATGGAGTCGCCAGTTTCTGTTGTAGGAAAATCTCCCTGCGGACAGGTAGATTGCCTCAAAGAGCTAGACCCTACTCTAAGACAGAAAGTGCTTAACGTGGACAGTGACTTCCTTTCAAATCCATACAAACTAGCACATGAGAAGGAAGGAGAACAATAGTAAATTTTTATCGATGTTTGTCCCTGCATGCTCCAAATCGAGCTCCGAACTCTCTCTCCTCACTGAGTCTTGTAGAAAAACAAAGTACGACCGCTTCCTACTCTATTGTTGTTAGCTTGAAAATATATCTATCTATCAATGATAGGTTCATGTGAGATCAGACACAAACTAGAAAGAAACAAGCCAAGCATGTCATATTGATGAGAATAACGACAGCAATACTTACAATCGTAGATGCGAATGCGACAGCTTCGTCAAGTCCCCTTTGTCTAACCCTTGCTCGAAAGATCCACAATCTAGATGATAGCATCTTCAATGATCACTTCTCCTTTGACTGACTATGTGTTCCCTATGAGATCATAGGTTTGATGCTGGAAATTCTCTCCCTTTTCACCATCATAGAGCTTGCTTATATAGGTTAAGAGGAGCTTAACCTCTTGAGTTATCTTTAGAACAAGTTGAGGAACTTCCTCCTTAGATCAGGGTTCTCTTGATGGAACCAATAATTTGAATGCAACTGCCTTCTAAACTTGAAATATCCTCCCCTTATTCTCCTCAACGGGCCAACTACTACCTCAGATTAGGTAGCACTCCCTCAAAAGGGGCATCATAGCATTGTAGCGCTCCCTAGGAAGCTTGAGGGGAGCGCTAGCACTCCAAAGGTGGATAGCGCTCCTTCAGAGGGGTAGACAAGTGTTATAATGCTTCTTGAGTCCTTATAGGGGAGCGCCAGCGCACCTAAGGCTGATGTAGGGGAATGCTCACCCTCAGAACCATTGTTTAAGAGCCCTTCTCAGATGATAAGAGTTCTTTGACTTCATTTAACTAGTTCCACTTCTCCAAATCAAGTGTATGAGATGTTTTAAGTGCCTCCTTAGTTCTTCGTTATGGCAATATGCTTGAACAACGTTTGCGACACTTGTGAACAACTTGTGACACTTGCGAAAGTTGTAAGGAAGATGCGACACTTATGACAATTGAGAGGAACATGCGACACTTATCTAGTTGAGTAATTTTGACGTGTAATAGTGTGTTGTGTCAAAAGGAGACAAGTTTCCCAATGTCCAGAGAACACGAGAAGATCTGGACCACCCAATTGTGAGGAGACGCATCCACAAATCTAGATTGGTTCAAAATTCTGGAAATTTGGAAGTGTGCAAACTTCCTGAAGTTATGAAGTGCAGAACAATCTTATCCATTGGCACAGAGAGCCATGTGTGAGAATATCTCGTAATTCAGAGATTTGGTACTTTGGAGGAACGAAGGTGTAATTTCCTTAGGTCGAGAACTCCTGAAGGACCAAAAATCGGAGTAGATCCCAATCGTCCATTCTTGAGGATGGTTGGACTGTTGATCACAACCCTTTACAAGTTTTCCTGTTCGACACTATGGAGGATCTGAGGTGTTGAGTTGTGGAAGGATCCAAGGTCTAAAGCACAAAGTGTAGATTATTTATTGATTGGAGGTGAGCATTAGACATCTGATTCATGACTTTGGAGTTCATGAATTCAGGGATATTCTATGTTGGAGCAGGTAGAACTCTGGGAGCACAGAGGCCCAAACAATCTGTAAGTCATAGATCTCGACATACATTTAGGACTGTCGATCCTCCTTTTTGTTCTATTTTCCTCTAGTTCACCATTCAGGAGGAACGTTGTGTATTTTTGTTGGAGCTAATAGATATCCTGAAGTCTGAAGTCCCAAATTCCTCACTGAAGAGGAAAGTTATCCCACAATTTTTTCCCGGGGTGATGTGGATTTCTTTGTGTGGATAAATAGACCCTCGCGAACACATATTTATGTGCAAAGAAGAGAGATAAAGAATGTGGCACATATATTTTGAGGGTTCAGATAGGATTTCAGAGCTGATTCAGCTCCATACTATGAATGATCCTAGATCGAGAGGCCGTGTGAGCCCCAATAGGTGATGGGGTTTTGTGTCAATTGGAAACATTGTAAAAGGATGATGTAGATCAAGTTTGGAACATAAGACATTATGCACAAGTATAAGAGGATGAGAGATCCAAAGGACCATGTTGTGAGATGTATTACAGCTTGGAGGAAAGTGTGGAAGAAGGAATGGACACACATGTTCATACATACACTAGAGATAGTTCCCAGGAACTGGAATTTAGATCTAGAAGTGCATAGAGGGACAATGAACTGGGAAGAGTTCAACCAAAAATTCAAGGTAATATTTAATTTTGAAGTTGAGTCACCTTTAGTAGATGCAACTTTACAAGTCACTAGAGGAAATTGTTTTATGGAAGAAGGTCAAGTATAAATAGTACCTACATGTAGCGCACACAGAGAGTCTGTAACAATCCATAACCTATTAGAATGTTATAATGTTACCAAGGAAGACCAAGAAGAAGAAAACCCAAGAAATGTATAGATAACTAAGACTAAAGGGGAGCATGATGTAGTAGGTCTAACACTTGAATCTGACACATATGTGAAGCCTTTAAAAGTGTGGAAAGTGAACATTAGCATGAAGGATAAATAGAAGTTTGCAAACATTGGTGATTATTGGAACGATGAGACCATGGAAAATAATGCATACCTATTGTGCGAGTATAAGGATATATTTCTAACAACCATTTTAGAGATGAAGGGAATAGCTAGAGAATTGGGTGAGATCAAGATCCATTTAAAACCAGATGTGAAGCCAGTAAGATAGAGACCTTATACATTGAATATGAAGTACAAGGAAAAAGTGAAATTAAAGATTGAAATAATTATAAAAGATCGTATAATTGAACCCATCGTAGAGTCTGAATGGATAAGTCCAACGGTGGTTGAAGATAAGAAAATAGGGGGTATTATAATTTGTGTAAACCTAAGGAAGTTGAATGATGTCTATTTGCATAACTCATTTTCGACCCCCTTTACAGATGAAGTATTAGAAAACATAGGAGGGTAGGATACCATCAGATAAAGCTTGCGCCCAAAGGACATAAGATAACATTTACGATAGAACAAGGAAGCTATTAGTACACAATGATGTTTTTTGGGTTAAAGAATGCACTTGATGTGTTTTCTAGAGTAGTTGTTGCATCCTTTAAGGAGTTTATTCATAATTTTATTGAAGTGTACTTAGATGATTGGACTATCTTTAGCCTATTGAAAGATCACATTGAAACTCTAAGGTTGATTCTTGATAGATGTATACAATATAATATTTCATTAAACTTGAATAAATGTATTTTATGTGCATTGTTTGGGATATTGCTAGGTCATGTGATATGAAAGAAGGGTTTGTTAGTTGATCCTACCAAGATAACAGTAATTGTTAATTTTCCACTACCTGAATCAATGAGACAATTGAGAACAATTTTGGGTCATCCCATATATTACAAGAAATTTATTAAAGGTTATGCATAGATTACAACTCCCATGGATAATTTATTGAAGAAAGAAGCTAAATTTCAGTGGAATGAAGATTGTCAGAAGGTTCTAGGGTTCCATCAGCAAGTATAGAAGGCACGAGAAAAGGCATGGCATGATAGACACATCAAACAAAAAAAATTATCGACAGGTGATCTAGTACTACTCTATGACAGTAAGTCCTTACAACATGTAGAAAATTTTAGGATGCACTGGCTAGGGCCATACATGATCAGATATGTGACTCGCACATGTCTTGTTCAATTAGAATAGTTGGATGGACAAGTCATGGAAGGACTAGTGAATGAGAGTTGGCTGAAACTGTATAGGGATGACCATCCTTCCACGTACTGCAAAAGTTGTGCATATTAACTTGTATCATAGTGTAACATCAGAAGAAAAGATAGAAAAATAAAGAAAAATAAATTAAAACAAGAAAAACCAAGAAAAGGGTTAAGGGAAGAGGTCAAAATTTGAGTAAGAGAAGTTTAGGTTAGAAGGTAAAGAGGAAAAGAAGTAAACTATCACATATGAGAGAAAACTAAGTAGAAGGATGCACTGACGAATGAATCAAGATTGCATAGAAGGAAGAGATCACACAGAGAGACAGAATTGCACAGATGAAAACTAAGAGAATTTAATGCAATTCATGACGAGACATTCCATAAAGAGTTACCATGATGACAAAATAGTGGCATTGAGTAAAATTAAATTCATAAGATCATGACATATTTCAGAATCGAACAGAGAATTCACCAAAGATATGGAATAATGCAACATTAAAGAAAAAAAAGAATGCCAACTACTAGTGGATTAGATGGGAAGTTTAGTCACAAAGGGAAGCTACAAATGGAAATACGGTATAAAAATACGCAAAGAGACAATAAGGGGAGTTTATTTTTAGTTATGTTTTTCATACAGATCCAAGTTTCAGAGCTGAAGATATAGATCCAAAGTTACATAGCTGAATTTTAGAACAGAGTTACAGAGAACTAGTTGCAGAAGAAGATGGCACCGCCAAAAGCAGCATGAGACTTAATGTCATTACCAAATAAATCATGTGGTTAGTTTGCAATTCCATTGGTAGTTGAGGAAAATTACTTAGTAGAAAGATTCCCCAGGGATTATATCCCACCAAGAAAACCATTCGTGAAGCACGTCAACTTACAAAAGGATGCAAATCACCAGCTAGTGGAACTACTGATTCCATAGGGAGTCATTGTTGAAGGGGATATGGTAGGTCTGATACCTAAATTAAAGTATGTATACCATGACCTCACCGATGAAAAAAAGTTTCTATATCTAGTACCCAACAAGTTCTTGATAAATTCCATTGTTTCGAGGCCCATATGATAGTCATCGATCTGCAGTCGTAGGATAGGGGGTTTAGGAATGTAGGTCTTCTAAACATGTTCAATGTAGCACACTTTGGACAGAGCCAAGAGATCAATGCGTGTGTAAATATGTTTCTTAATTGTAAAAATGGAGGATACATGTGGCTTGACAAGCTAATGTCCATTGATATTGATTTAATAGTGTGCATTACAGGTCTTCCATTGCAAGGGGAGGACCTCATGCCATTATTTTTTGACAAGAATAATGAAAAGACTCTCTCTGAGAGCATGAAACATAAATTCCATACATTCTATGGACAACGTTAATTAGATGTCGCAATCATCTGTGAAGTGATGGTAATGTTTGCAATGCAAGCCTTATCTTGTAAGCTACTAAAGAAGTGGGAAAAATATAAAGTGCTAGCAATGGTGATGGAAGCAACAAAACAATGTGTCAAGGGTGTCCAGATGTACTAGGAAATGTTTTTTTTAAACCATTTTTTGATTAAATGTGAGGAAGCACAAGACAAGGGACTGAGTTTCACTACTCTTGGTTACTCATTCTAATTGCATGATCAACTTGGAGAGAGATAGATGACACTAAATGTTTGGGAGTCATAGAGAATCCTTTCTTAACCGCATCGTATCAGAGCCTTAGGTACATGATACATAAGCCATGGGATATGAAAAGTAATGTCGCATTCTATATTTATAAGGAAACTAGAAGAGACAAAATCCAAAGGACACCACACATATCCCCTCAAGTGGTTGAGGTATAAAAAACAATTTCACACTTTAAGGTAGGGTGTCACCATATATACATAGAAGAAAAGAGGGACCCAGATCAATAGTGGCTTCCAACACAATAAAAATCGACAGAAGAGGAGATGGATCACATGAGTGGAAGATTCCACCAGTAGAGATAATGGAAGACTCCACCAGTGGAGATAGTGCCACTAGAGAAGAAAAAACCAAAAATAAATGAGGTCGGTGAGGATGAATAAGAAGGATATGACCAGGAAAGAGTAAAGGGCCTAAAGGAAACAATTCAGTAGACATTATCACGCCATGATAGGAAGAGAAAGGATCCAAGATATGAAAAAGGATGATTTGGAGAAGATATGAAACCAGGTAAAAGAAGTCACTAATGACATGTTTGAGTGCACAACACACCAACAAGAAGAGATGAATAGACACATTCAAGAACAGATGAAACAATTGTGACAACTAGTAGAAGCAACAAAAATTGCATCTGGGTGACATATGGAGGAGGAACCAACAACAAGAACTACCAACACTAGAGAGGTAGGGCCATCAATCTCCCAGTATTTAGCAATTGCAAGAGAACAAATATTTATTAAGACAACGACAGGGGTAGTCGATTTCCCCATTATAGAAATGCAGCAATAGGCTAGAGCACTAGGTCACATTGACTTAGTAATATCACAACTGCCAATGGATGTATTAAAAATTACATATGAGCAAAACGAAAGAGATAAATGTGCGCATAGACAAGAAATCCAAAAAATTAGTGAAGGTTACAACAAAAAATATCACACTAGAGATGAATTACAACTAAGTTAAACATGAGCGCGATGAGGCTGCACAGAAGGTAGAGGGAATGCAACAAACATTCGAGAAGGTATATCAAGAACTCTCAGACATGCAGAAAGAGGAGTCCCCAATGGAAGATCAATTCATGAAGATAAGTGAGTCCATTTAGGGATTTCATGCATGAATATTTGATATAGAAGTATGTGTGACACCAAGCACTCGACTTGAAGCAGGGAGACAAGGAAGAAAACTGTGCCAATAGTGGTGGAAAATATAAAGAATCTTGTAGTAGAGTGTTCTCAATTGTATAAAAAGACTATGGGTTTTTGGGCACAACTCAATGAGGATAAGGACAAAAAATAAATTAGTCAAAAGATCCAAACTATGTAGGAAAAGGAACATAAAGTCAAATATATGATAGGCACATTACCGCCAGTTGAGGTGGTAACTACGATGAATGAGAAAAAAAAGTTGTATTCAGAAATGAATCAGCTTAGGGTGGAATAGCAATATCACGTACAACATCTAGAATAATACAAAAGGAGGCATACAGAGTGACAAAAACCTTAACAAAAAATCAATAAATGATCAAATAAGAAGTTGGGGAAGGTCTCGAGAATATGCAAGCTCATGTCACTGTAGACATAGTTGACCAAATTTTGTAGAAAGAACAAGAGGTAAAGGAAAAGGCCACGACAATTAAAGAGACCTTCAAAAAATTCATGGAACAATGGAAGAAGGCCCGAGTGGCTCGAGACGAGCCAGAAGTGAGTATTGGGGGCCTGTTGGATAGGCATTTTGGTTAAGATTTTGGATCTACACGAGAAGAAGTCAAATAACAAAAGGGAGTTTGAATATGAAACCAAGCATGCGACGGGAGTAGAGTTTAAGGAGTCAAAATATGTGACATAAGGATGAGCAATGAAGCAACTCACAAAATGTGGAAAATGGTTAGAGACCATTTGGTTTTTGAGACATTTTTGTTGACTTTTGTAACACTTAGCCCTATTTTTATGTATCAATATGCAAAGGTTTTTTTGGTAAAGGGGTTTGAGATATGAGAAGTTATTAATGATTTATGGGTAAGTCAATCAAGAAAAGGAAGAAGTGTGAGGTATGAACAAGGAGTGAAATTTTCACTATAGCAGAAGGACTAGGTAGGTTTGCGTAATGTTACTGTTGAACATTTTGTAGGGTAGTGTGTAGTTGTAAGGGAATTATCAATGACTAATAAAAGAAGCCAACCATTGTGGACGTAGCCCAAATTGGGTGAATCATGTTAAGAATGTGTGTTGTGATGTGTTGTCTTTGAATTTTATGATGTTTAATCTTATGGTGCAATGATGGTATATGTTGAATGTATTGTTCATATATGATTTGATAATATCGTGCAATAAAGTATCTAGTAATTGAATGAATTTTAAGTGGGAGACTGTTTCATATAAAACATGTTGAATGTTATGTAGTGAGAACTATGCACATGGGTAAATGGTAGTAAGAACATGAAGAATGCCTCACTTCCCCTGATCACAGTAGAACCTTGGTTCCTGCATCCCCTCTATATGCCTTGGGTGAGATTTCACTTTCTCTATAGGTGATGTCGAAAGGGTTAATGTCTAAGGGTTTCTTGGTATATATATGATTAACCCTAGGTCTTCCTACTGCATACCAACATGGAGTTTATCAGCCCTACTATTTTGTCTGGTCGGTCTGTAGTAGTGATGTTATTTTATTAACATCTAAGTGTGATTACATAATACACATGATAATCCCACATGCCTTTTTACCATCTGGAACACTAGCGTAATAACCACACAGGAACTTTTTCCTCAAAGTACATATACAAAGGAACTCTATCCCCAAAATATCATGGCTCACTAGTCTATATGTACAATTACAAATGGGGTCAACCTTGGGTATTACATTACCCTCCCCCTTATTTATGAATTTTTCTTAGTTCATTATATACAATGTACATTCCAAAATTCTTCAAAACACTCAATGCATGTGTTATTGAAGTTTGTTATTTTTATGGTCTTATATTCATACTTCAACTAGAAGTCCTTTTTTTTATATTCTAGAGAGATTCTTCGGTAATAAATTCATCTCCCTATGACATTCTTGTGTTGCCTATTCCTTGTTGCACTCACCCTTCCAGGCTCATTCATCCCTTCATCGATACACATTCCTTCAACAATCCATCTTGCCCAGGATTTCACACACAAGGAGAGTACCAACTTATTAATAGAACCCCACTAAAGGTCTACAATTATAGGCTCTAGTATCCCAATAGAAGCCATTCTTTCCAAGAATTCCAACTTTCATAATCCTCAATTCTCTTATATCATACACATGCAGTCATCATGAGATGATATCATAACAAGTTCTTTTTGAAATTCAAATTGTTTTTATAAGGAAAATTGATTTTTTCCATGTATGAGATTATATCCCATAATTTTCTAGGTTGTTGCAGCAATAATAATCAATATTTACTATGGTTTTCAACAGTTCCATACTTGAGACCACTTTTTCTGCAATACTTCCATCTTTCATTCAACCAAACAAATTATTAGTATTTCATGTGCCATATAATTTTATTGTAATCTTTAAAAAGATTCACAAAGTGATTTCATATTTTTCTACATTTAACAATTCAATCACATATATCAAACCATTTATCAATTAGAATGAAATCATCATTCTCTGCATATGCATTTTCAGCAATTAAGGTTTTCATTCTTTCAACGTCATTGTTTTCATTACTCTATTTCCTGAACAAAAATTTCCGATAATCAATGCTCATATGACTACTTTGACTTACAATTTTCTTGTTGCAATGTCTAACAACCCCTGAATTGTTCTTATCTTCATAAGTTAGTAACAATTACATCATTCTAGCTACTATCATAATCAATTCTATGAAATGAAATATACATATGTATTCACTAAAATGATTTCAATAATTCCTTCATCATACAGAACTCTATTTTAGCGTGCATGAGTGGAAATCTACCACTTTTAAAATTTAATGATTATTCATGCATACTAATAAATGCACCTTTGTGTTGGCTTTATAATTCCTTCTTCTAAATCATGCACCCCACCTTGATAATTAGAAGGTATGGCAAATGCGTCAACACATCATCTATACACTTCATATTTGCTTGCTAAATCATTTGGATGCCTTCCTTTTCGACCCGAACACTACACCAAGGATACAATTATGTTGTTTTCTTCAGTGTTGGAAAAAAGGTTGCAGTCCAAACATTATATATAATTATCAAGTTCATTGGATACTTGTGTGGCACTATATCTTTTTTCTATATCTACTCATGTCATGGTATTACCCATGATTATATTTAATGGCATTATTATCTATAATAGATAATACCACTTAATTTATTTGGTTATTAACCCATAACCAACAAATTCATGACATCTTATTATGTCCCATAAATGCACTCAAAATATAAAAATCTTTTGCAATTAGCACAGGCCCTTGGACTTTACCATACCACATGGTATATAATCCGTTAATGCATTCAAATCATACAATAATATTACTTCACCATTAACCTCTAGCTAAGGTAATTCTTACCTTAACTCCCCTATGCTATTATGTAGCATGAATACATAAAACATTCATACCTGCATAGTTGTCATTAAATGAGTTTAATGCTACTTGACTAGCTAGTATCAATAGGAGTTCCATGCCTCCTTCACCAAAATCTTAACCAAGACTTCAAATTCCTATTGCTTCCTTCATGGATGAATTCAATATGCAACAATATCTTATGTATCATTTGGAAACAAGAAATAAACTTTCAGTCTCAATATTACAATGTTACCCAAAAGTCTTCTTTTCCAGCTTCATAAATATTATATGGAAGTAGTTAACACTACTTTTAATTTCCATCATACATTCCATTGGTACTTATAGCCTTCTAACATATAACCAATGGATCTAAACCATTTGAGATGGAGCCCGTTTATATGCCATATCTTTTTCTTTCAATGCTCAACATAGAACCATTTTCTTCTTCATGGATCCTTATTAATTTCTCTTCAAAAATCACTTCTATGGTTGAGTCCTTTTGATTTGCTATGCCAATATATTTTGTCAATGTACTCTATAATTTTTAACTATACCCAACACTATCCATAGCATCAACAATCCCTTCATTGATGCAACAGTTCTTTGCGTTCTTCCATAAACTAAAATTAACTTGGCATCCACTTAGTGGTACCTTTTTCCTACTTCCTCTAATTAAAACTAGACTTATTCCATTCTATAATTCACTTAGATTTATGTAATTCCTTTCTCAGAAGTATGGTTGTATTATACTATATCCACTTTTCACATCATTCATTACTTTAGACATCTTCTAGAATTGTTTAGAATTCCCGCACCTTCAATACTTCACCGTTGAAGTTCTAGCAATCCTACCATGTTTCTATTGCACTACTTCTGATAACAATAATGGAGGTACTACCCCAAAAACTATATGGATGATCCTTGGAAACGTTTCCCTTATATCCATGTATACATTAATGACCCTTAATCAAAATAATAGCATCCTGACATTCAATCCTCTTAGAACAGATCTTCCCACAATGTACTTATTTATGCTTACATCGACTTCTTTTATAGAGTGAATGGAATTCAACTATTTCATACCTTAAATGGTCTATTCTTACACCCATATTTCACTGAGTACTCTTACTAACATGAGTGAATTTCTTGTAGTGGATTCCCAAGCCTTCATGGCTACACCTAGACTCATACCTTAACATTCTTCATTCTAGCCTTTGATCATCTTGTGAGGGATTCTTGACATAACACTATATCTTCAAGTGTCTCTACGCATCCTTGATACCAGGTCCAATTATTTCATATGTTGTAAAATCATCCTTCCATACTTCCATGCTTTTCATCTCCATAGGAACCTATCGTACATGCATTATCATCTACTACATATGAATTTCCTACATGGTATCCCCATATGATATGCACAATTTTCATTTGGAATACTTTTCCCAAACAAGGAATTCATTAGGGTTTTTTTGTGTTCTCATTATACCAAAATATATGATCCAACAACTTCTTATGGAACCAAATGCTATTTTTTATATCATTCAATCATATTTATCTGATCTTAACATCATCCTTCTTAGAAAATAATTTACAACCATCCACATGACCATGTTCCTAGGAATAATCATACTTATGTTTCCTTCTATCATGGCAATAGCCAACAAGAAGTCACTCTTTCCCAACTACTATAAAATCCTTTACAATCATAAATATAACTAGGTAATTACAACATTAACCAGCACAATATAATTCCCAGTTCAAACTTCCTTTATGCCTCAATATATTCTTGGTCAAAAAATATTTATCATGGAAACCTTTCCTGGATACCCTTACACTGCTTCTTGAGAATAATTTTCCCTTTTTGAGATCACCATAACTCTCTTTCTAACCTCCTAGAAATTATGTTGTTCAATTCATGATTAGGGTGGATAACTAGATTCTTTTGTCCAATATATACAACAACTTGATTTTGAATCCATCTTGTTGCTCCCTCGCTTTCATAATCCATTCATTATCATTTTTATAACTTTGGGCATATTGTTGTAGACAATTGACGGTCTAGACCAAGTTCATGCTCTCCTCCTTACCTTCTTAATGTCCATTGGATTGAGTACTTTCATTACCCATGTTGACACACAACCCCATGAGCTCATTCTCATGGTTGTAAGTCCTCTGCGCATCTTTTATTCCTACCATGCCTATGGTCTTTATGTTGATTCTATTTTTATCTATTTTCTCTTAGCTATGTAGATTATGTAGGTAACAAGATTTGTTAGACTAAATAATTTATTAAATATGTAAATACTATGCTCATCTTATCCTTAATACATTAGTCCTGTAACTAATCTATGGTGTATCCAGGCCTACTATTGAAACTGGAGCTTTGATATTATTTTGTAACACACCCTACCTCCTAGCCTACATTTAGGATGATGGGGTTTCAAAATTTCACTTCTTCTCTAACCATATCAAGCCTCTTTTTTAGTACACCATAATATTATTCTCATCAAGAGATTTCCNTCTGGATCAAAATTTATAGCCTCCCAAAGTTCTTGGGATTTCTTTCATCAACTCCACCTCGTTTCTTGTGCCATTTGACATTGCGCCCATGTGTCTCTAATGTGGCAGTGACCACCTGTCTCATCAGATCCTCATCCTATCATAATTCTGAATCAACAACTCTAATCTAGTCAAATCCATTATCCATTGTTAAAGTCATTCCATCAGAGTGATTCCACTCCCAAATTTATTTCTTCCTCTGAAAAATTGGGTTCGATGATAGCCTCCTCTAACATATTTAACTATCATGTAATATTGGCAATCAATGGTTTTCATTTCATTGCTTCCCTCTATGATCGGCGATCCATATTTATCCTTAGAGGTCACCCCATTGGAGCCCATCCCCCTCTAGAACCACAACTCACTTGAACCAACTCCCTTCGATGAATGGTTGAGATATATTGACCAATTTATTTGAGGGATATAATTTAGACACTTGTCCCAAGGTTCATACCAATAGGGCCTAGACTTAGAACTGCCTACATATTACACGCTACCATGTGTCCTCCTCTAGACACACTAGCACTCATCATCAACATGATGTCACTCTCCTTCTTAGCTTCTCTTAATAAATACCCCATGTGACATCAAAGTTTTCACCCAGGAAAAGTGTCTCTACCCAAATCCACCACCTGGCTTGACATATGGCACTCAGGCTTCATCACATTTCACCCCCTCAAAATTCCAAATCACCTTGACATGTGGCACAGTCACCACTTGAAACATGGAACAACCACATGGAGTGACATGGTGAACACATCATCACTGAGAACTTGGCGTGTCCATCCATGTTTTGAGACCTTTCCACTATGCATTAGTTGGGTGATGTCATACTCGTTAGCATGACATCACCTTTCCTCTTGACCTCATCGAGGAAAGACCCACAATGATCTATGAATATCATCACTCCTCAGTGGTTCACTAATATACGACCATAATTTCTCCTTGGATCCTTCCCATCGTAGTTCCTCTTCCTTGGGCTTCTGAGACTCCTCTAATGAACCCACCATGACAATGGTTCAAATCAATCAATGCCTCTCCCAATGGAACCAATGGTCCTGATTTCTCCCCGGAGGCTTTCGTGTTAGAGTGTCTCTACCTGACATCCCATGATATTCTAACCATATGACTTCGATGTTCCTCACCATGATGGATCCAATGCTCCAAATATAATCACAACACCAAATCGGTGATTGCGACCTTCTGAAGTAAACACATGAGGTTTTCTCCAAGTTATTAGTCTATTTCAGAACATAACAAATCAAGGATTTATCCAAGTAAATTCTAAGGCTTACCAGGCATTCAAGATTATATTTAATCCTTCTTTATTAGCTAAGGAATTCCATCATCTCTTCTTAAGTAGATATTCACGTCTTGTGAACTGTCTAAACCCAACCAAGGTAATTCCTAGCCCATGTTGGCTAAGATACACCTAGTTTTCTAGCTATGTTACCGATGAATTAAATGAAAAAATCCAAAAATGAACATAAATATATAGAATACCAACAACATAAACTCAAGTATATTCACCATAGCCAATACCCATGGAAGAAACATATAATTACAATTTATGTGCATTACTTACAACATATATATTGAATCACAATTAGAACAACATATACCCATAACATAGAGAAATTTCACAAAGTAATTAAATAAAATGTACTTATCTTTCACAAAAGACCACCAATTGCAAGAAAACCTATGAATTTCCTCCCATCCTTTGAATCTGTTGATCATAACTCTTAGCAGTAGATCACTTGTGAGATAGGGATAAAACTTAACCAGGGAAAATGAATCCTAATCCAGGATAAATTCAATCAAACAACAACAATGCTCAAATGCATGTGCCAACTCTAGTGAATATCCTATAGCCTGTTATTCCCCACATGATTTTCCCACCCTAAGAAGTGAGCCCCTTCTTTGCTCAACAGTCCTTCGACTGCCCCACTCAGCTTTTGGGGCTTCAACAATAGAAAAAAAATGAAGTATTAACAATTAATACTCATACTCAGGTGTTAATTCTAGAAAAATCCATATAGCATTTCATTCCCCACATGCCTTCCCCACCCATAGAAATGTGCCTCCTCTCTTCTCAACAGTCCTTTAGCTTCCCCACTTCTCTTTTGGGGCTTCAACAACATGCCAAACAGGAAGTATTAGAGCCATGTAGTTGTAGCTTGACACCTTGGGAAAACAATTCCTAGCAGTTCTCTCACCCGGGGAGAATTATTATGGGCCTGAAAATCCACCTTTTCAACAAATAATGGGCCTGGAAACCCACCTCTTCAACCCATACCACCAAGGATTAACAAGGTACCATCACCTCCATATCTCCACTCTTTGTGATGGTCATTTCCCCTCCCAGAGATAATGACCAAATAATGAATTTTAAGAATGATAGCCAAGATGGGAAACTACTTTAATTATTCTCAATATATTTACATGTTCATGAAACAACACTTGTCACCTAATAAACCACCTTTGAACCCACTTGGTGACTCGTTCCTATCCTTTACAAACTTATAATAAATAGATGTATCCCATAAATGATCTTTTAGTAAAATTATTAAAATATTACCCTAGATTAAGCCCCCTAGGATAATCCCCTCTTCCTAGACTCTTAACCCCCCTTTCCCTTTCTAGTGGAGTTTATCCCCCCTACTCTTTTTCTATTCAGTCTATAGCAATAATTTTATTTTATTAATATCTGAGTGTGATTACATAATACACAGGATAGGCCCACAATCCTTTTTAACATATGGCTCACCAACCTAATAACCACACAGACACTCTAGCCTCAGAGTAAATATACAAAGGCAGTCTGGCCCCCAAATATCATGGCTCACCATCCTATATGTACAATTACAAATAGGGTCATCCTAGAGTATTACAAGTTTCAACACAGCCTAAGTCCATGGCCCTTTCTCATCACCCTTCAGAGATGAGGTGATGGAAAATGTTGGTGGATGTGAAGCCAAATATTTCACATATGGCTTCTTAGAATATCATCAAGTTCATATCGAAGAGGAATACTAGGACAAAACCACCTTTACACGACCATGCCCTTTGGCTTGAAAAAGGCCCCTGCAGTATTTTCCCAGATAGTGGTTGCATCCTTCAAGGAATTTATCCACAAGTTCCTTGAGGTATACTTGGATGATTGGAATGTGTTCATTTTGTTAAAAGAACACATGAAATCTCTATGACTATTGCTAGATCGATGTCACGCTCTATAAATATCGTTGAATTTGAAGAAATACATATTTTTTACAACCTTTGGTATATTGTTGGGCCACATCGTGTGCAAGGATTGATTTCTTGTGGACCTAGCTAAGATTTTCGCCATATTGGATATGGTGGCCCCAGTTCATTTCGAGAAATGTGTGCAACATTGGGTCATACAAAATACTACTAACAATCCATTGGGAATGTTGTTGCACAATGATACTAGGAATGAGTGGACACCAGAATGCTAATAAGCCTTAGATACATTCAAAGAAAAGTTGGTCACTGCGCCCATTTTGGTTTTTCCTAATTGTTCGAAGCTCTTCCATGTCCATGTTGATGCTTCATCCATTGAGGCGGGTATCATTATTGCATAGCCAGGAGAGGGAAACATCGATCATCCAGTCTATTTTTCTAGTTGTAAGTTGTCCAATGTCAAAACAATTATGTGATAATTGAGCGCAAGATCCTGGACATGGTATATGATTTACAAAAGTTTATCGACTATTTGTTGGGGTCAACATTCAAATTGTTCATATAGAATTCTTCTCTTAAGTATTTGGTCAATAAGACAATGTTAGGTGGAATAATCTATCACTAGTTTTCATTTCAATAGTTTGACTTTGAAGTTTTTGTTAATCCTGGAAAACATAATGTTAAACCGGATCATTCATCGCAGATTCAAATTGGGGAAGTGGTGTAGACCTGTAGCCCTCGGGCCGAGATCTGCTCATAGGATCGTTTCAAATCTTCCCTGAGTTGAAGCAAATCTTTTGGATCCCTATCAGAACCTCAACATTTGATCCATAGGTCCTTCAACTTCCCCATGGCCTCCAACACGACTGCGACCCTTTTTTCGAAATGGAAATTTGGTCTTTGGGACTCCACGAGTCCGGATGTCAAGTTTCCTTGACTCTTCAATTTCCCAACACTTGAAATGTCGATCTTCCAAATTGGCCTTAATGGTGGTTAGCCCCCTGGGCCATACCTCAGTCCATGTGACTTCTTTCCCCATGACCATAGCCCACACATGTCGCATTTCATGACTTCGGGGTTTTCAACACTTTGTGACCCACTCATTGTATTCAAGATCCCCCAAATGCCGAACCCCGAAATGCCGAAATGGCTGAAATCTGAGACCACAACCCCACTACAACAATATGTCGTGTTTCATCACTTCGAGAGTTTCAACGCAA